>JBAIZL010000001.1:390057893-390087893 GCA_036971475.1 Prosapia bicincta
TGTTTAAGAACCTACTTGTTTAAAAAATAAAAATGTTGAATATATTCATATCAAATGTAATAAACGTTTGTAGCACAAGTTTATAAGCTTGTGTCGGACTAGCTCGCCAGACTAAGTCTCATAGAGTTAAAACTCGTGATAGAAGTAAGTCCTGTAATTTGTTGCAGTCCAGAAAATGCTTTAGGGAGAAAATAATGGACAACTTGAAAACCTTTGCGTGTGTCTGTCAGACTGATGTAAGAAATGTCCAAGTCGTGGCTCTGAGACGATGTTAAATGTAACTGCAGAGCTGTAACTGTTGAAGCCACTGAATTCCTAATTTTGTATAACCGAATATACCCTAACCGGGTACACTTGTAGCTACATAGTAAACTAAAGTATAGTGTTCTGCTTTATAAGAAGCGTCCACTCTATACAGTTTTGTGTGTTTGATAGGGCTAAGTTTTGGTCATGTTCCCGTTTTTTCGATTTTATATTCTCTGACACTTTGTTTTGTGTTTAGAATATATTTTTGAGTAAAAGGTATACTTGGGAAACGAAAAACCGAGTATACCCACATTGGTCAAATATTACCCTTTATAAAATATTCTTATTGTTTTCTAATTAACTGTTTAGAATGATTTTTATATTTATGTTAGCATTGTATGTTTTTACATACTGATATGCGTAAACCATTCACCTCTTGAATCAAAACTCATTTTAACATGAATTAAATTTCTCAAAAATAACAAGACAGGTTTTTGTTTTGTCGATAGTTAAAAACTTATATTTTTACAATAAACGCTATAGATAGATTTAAATACACACCCACACAAGCACTTGCTATAAAATGATCAGTATATAATTGAAAATTTAAATTTTTAAGTACTATAACACAAGATCTTTGATTGAGTTCTTTTTTAAAGATAATTACTAAAGGTAGCAGCACATACAGAAACCAGTATTTAAACTTCCGAAGAGGTTCTTGTTCTCTTAAAATATCATTACAATATTTGTTACGTAGTTTACACTGTCGTGGTGTAGATAGCAGCATCGGGCTGGGATCTACTTTTAACAAATATGGAATATTTAAACCACGTAAATGTTAATGTCTACATTTTGTTGCTAATAATTATAAATAAAATTTAATTACTAATTAATTAATAATAAAGCTGGTAATCACCAGTGGTATAATTACACTGGTAATTATAGACAGTGGTAATACTATGTATACAATTTACTGGTATTTTATTAACTGTAAATAAACTGAAATAAATGGTAATAAGTTTTTCATTCTATAAAATTGTAGTATAGTAGCTATCTATAATATGTTCCTATCATTTACTCAAACGTAAATGATAAGTTCTTGTTAAGGCTCTTGTTCTCTTAAAACATCATTACAATATTTGTTACGTAGTTTACACTGTCGTTGTGTAGATAGCAGCATCGGGCTGGGATCTACTTTAGCAGAAGAAGAGGTGCATGTCATTCCTGCCATAGACTCACTAACAAGGTATTTGCAAGGTAATACCTCTCCTTATTCCTTAGCATAAGGTGATCCAAGCCCCCAGGGTTCCTGCATGATCTGTCGCGGGATTTTTCCTGGCAGGGTTTCTTTCTTGCCAGGTTGTTTCATCCCGCTCTTAGCGCGACACTTACCGTACTGTTTCATTTCACTATCTCCTGATTCTCCATGGAAAGAGCTTATGAGCTTGGTACATGGGCAATCAATCCCGTTTCCTTCACTCGCGGTAGGGATACTAACCGCATGCGCATGTGAGACGGAGGTAGCTCGCTAGAGGTTGGCTGTCACGAGGGCTGGGCGGGTTTTGGGGGTTCAGACCCGGGTTAAAAAAAAAATAATAATATGTAGTATAGTAGATCAGTATGTAGTATAGTGGCTATCAATAACATTCCTATCATTTACTCAAACGTCATTTAGAATACACAGTTATCTCAAAAATGATTAAAACACGTAATTTTTAGGTCATCATTTATGAGCCTGAGGTAATGGATAAAATCTAAATGTAATTTACTTTATTACAAATTTTAAAATTACTGTTAGAAAATGACAACTGTGAATTTTGCACATTTATTACCTCTGTAATTAATTCATGTGTAAGGACGATTGTAATTATCACTGGTATAAATATTTTATCCTATTCAATACCTTTTAACACTAATAATTTAGATGGTGTGACAATTTGGAAGCTTTTATATTTTTAGTTTTATTAAAGATTTAAGTTCGTTATTTGCGAGTGCCTACTAGTCCTGCCAGTTCTGAAACTCTGATTGACAATTTAAAAATTTTCTGTTAATTTTAAAATTTATTTCTATACATCTGTAAAAGCACAAATAATTTACACCACAAATAAACAATAATTCTGAGTTCAAACATTCTTTAATTTGATTGTTTTTCATAACACAATGCTGCCTTTTGTTAAAATGTTTCGTTCTTATAGGCCTATATGTTTCTAAAGCGCAGCGCTTTTCTGACTTTTCACCCCGCTGCGCTTGGTACATTAGCAACCAATCCCGTTTCTTTCACTTGTACTTTAAAGGCAGTCGATTTAAAAAGTGTCAGAAGTACTGGATGGGTTCGGGGGCCAGATAAAAAAAAAACAAATTGCAATTCCATTCAGTCAGTCAGTCAAGAAAAAGCTACTTGGGAATAACTTCGAAAGGGTTTTTTTGGTTAGGACTGATAAGGTTGATTTAATATCAAATGACTTTGCTAGCAGAGTTAGATAACTAAATACTTGGCTAACTGAAAACTTACATTTACTTACAGTTTTTGTAAGACTTACTAAAAACTCTCACTAAAAAGATACAGAAAATTAAAGTAGACGTGACTCTACTACTCGACTACTAATGCACTTATATTTAGCTATTTCCAGCTCAGCTGGCACTTGGCCTTGACGCGGCACAGTAGGCAGGGGGTAGGTGGAGGGTAGGCAAAGACCATTCTGCAAACATTTCCTTTGACTCACAGTATTGACATCCCAAACGATGACTAATAGGACATGGTGCTGTTATGACAAATCTCGGACATTCCTAAAGACTCTTTAATAGCCAGTCGTACGCATTGCAAGTGGAGTGTCACTGTGGGTTGTTTAGTTAATGGTTTCTATCGTGTGACTGTAGACTTTTAAAGATGGCAAAATTTAAATCCAAGTTAGGGATTGGAGGAAAAGTCTTAAGAGAAATAGTATCTAATGTTTATACATTTATGAGAAGAGTGTATAAGTAGTTAGACAATACCGAAGCAGAAGGCAAGGGAGCGAACCGCTGTAGCAACCGGAGTATCTCCACGGACTATTTCACGAATCAACAAGGATCTAGACGCCATATGAATAAGTGAAGATGACAGCAAATCTTTTTTACATCTCAAAGAAACAAGAAGAGACCGTAGACTATTACAGAGCTAGACAATTTTTGATGAATGTGTAGTTCACAGAGTGGTGTATGAATTTTATGTAACACAAAGATAGCTGGCGAAGGCAAAACTGTTTCAGAATGCACTAAGGGAAAAACTAAATTTTAAAGGAATATTTACAGCTTTAACATACCTTTAACGGATGTAGACACAGATTACTTATACAATTTCGTATTTCATCTAATGGAGCGCCTTCATGAGAGCAATTGACGTAGCCCGCATGACATAGACAATGTTTTTTACTTAGGCTAGTACAGATAGGTGAAGTACCAACTGAGCTGGAAATACCTATACGTTAAACTAAACCTGCCTAAAACTAGGTAAGAAAGTGACTTAATGCTAAAACGTGACTTAGGTTATAGAGAAGTGTAGGAAAGAGAAGAAAGGGCGTACATTACAGGCGTTGTGTACGTTCCAGAAATACAGGGATACCTGGATGTGGGGACAGACTGAACTTAAAATATTGCTAAATAGTTTGGCCGAAGGGAAAGAGTAATTCCTTCAAGGGTAGGAGCTATGAAGGAATTTCGAATGGCGATATTGTAGGGAAACCAGAGATTTGGGCATATGGTTCTCAGAGTTTAAGTATTGGTTTCTGTATGTGCTGCTGTCTTTAGTAATTATCTTTAAAACTATAATCAATCAAAGCTCGTTGGTTATATCAAGTAATTAAAAATTTAAATTTTCAATTAAGTACTTATTATTTTATAGCAAGTGCTAGTGTGGGTGTGTATTTAAATCTATCTAGAGCCTTTATTGTAAAAATAGACGTTGGTAACTATCGACAAAACAAAAACCTGTCTTGTTATTTATGAGAAATTTAATTCATGTTTTAATTTAAGAGGTGAATGGCTTACGCATATCAGTATGTAAAAACATACAATGCTAACATAAATATAAAAATCATTCTAAACAGTTAATTAGGAAACAATAAGAATATTTTATAAAGGTTAATATTTGACCAATGTGGGTATACTCGGTTTTTCGTTTCACAAATATACCTTTTACTCAAAAATATATTCTAAACACAAAACAAAGTGTCAGAGAATATAAAATCGAAAAAAAACGGAAACATGACCAAAACGTAGCCCTATCAAACACACAAAACTGTATAGAGTGGAAGTTTCTTATAAAGCAGAACACTTTTACCTAGTTTACTATTTAGCTACAAGTACCCGGTTAGGGTATATTCGGTTATACAAAATTAGGATTTCAGTGGCTTCAACAGTTACAGCTCTGAAGTCACATTTAACATCGTCTCAGAGCCACGACTTGGACATTTCTTACATCAGTCTGACAGACACACGCAAAGGTTTTCAAGTTGTCCATTATTTTCTCCCTAAAGCATTTTCTGGACTGCAACAAATTACAGGACTTACTTCTATCACGAGTTTTAACTCTATGAGACTTAGTCTGACGAGCTAGTCCGACACAAGCTTACAAACGTGTGCTACAAACGTTTATTACATTTGATATGAATACATTCAACATTTTTATTTTTTAAACAAATAGGTTCTTAAACTTAAAAGTAATAACAAAAATTATCCCTTAGGCCTTAATTACCAAGTTATAATAACAGGTTTTTGTTCATTTGCATCGAAAAGTATATTTATAAAACCTGAACTGTGCAAAGATTGGTTAGTGTCAACTTGACTATAGGATGATTTATAAAATGTTTATTCACTTATAGACTATACAGCAGGAGGACGAAGATTTCTTTAATATTTTTGACGTTTTATATTTCTACCAAATCCATCTTGACTGGATACTGCTTATATTTATTGCAAAAGCTGTCTTATAACTGCGTAACATATTTCTATTTCATTATGAGCTTTGAATATTTTGGGAATTTTTACCGCTATTATTGTTTAGCGAAGTTTGAATTCACTATGACCTACTTTTTTAGTAACAACCAGAAGAATAGCTCTGAGCGAACCCTTATTTCGTTAAGTATTATCTTACATTTTGTTTAAGACTCAAAATATTATTTTCAAATCGAATATTCTTAATGAATTTAAAAGTAAAACTATAGAGACCGAAGGTAACCTGGTCATACTGAATAGAAGACGTTTTTTACATTTAATTCTCCTCTTCGGCCGCAAAGTTTAATCATTCGGGTAGTAGTACGACAGTATTCCCCTCTTCAGCTGCAGTGTTTACTCATTCGGGTAGTAGTGCAGATAGTATTCCCCTCTTCAGCTGCAGTGTTTACTCATTCGGGTAGTAGTTCGACAGTATTCCCCTCTTCGGCTGCAGTGTTTACTCATTCGGGTAGTAGTACAGATAGTATTCCTCTATTTGGCCGCAATGTTTACTCATTCGGGTAGTAGTGCTGTAGGTATTTCCCTCTTCGGCCGCAAAGTTTACTCATTCGGGTAGTAGTACGACAGTATTCCCCTCTTCGACTTCAGTGTTTACTCATTCGGGTAGTAGTGCAGATAGTATTCCTCTATTTGGCCGCAATGTTTACTCATTCGGGTAGTAGTGCTGTAAGTATTCCCCTCTTCGGCCGCAAAGTTTACTCATTCGGGTAGTAGTACGACAGTATTCCCCTCTTCGGCTGCAATTTTTACTCTTTCGGGTAGTAGTACGACAGTATTCCCCTCTTCAGCTGCAGTGTTTACACGTTCGGATAATAGTGCTGATAGTATTTCCCTCTTCGACTGCAGTGTTTACTCATTCGGGTAATAGTGCTAATAGCATTCTCTTCTTTGGCTGTAATGTTTACTCATTCGTTTAATAGTGCTAATAGCATTCTCTTCTTTGGCTGTAATGTTTACTCATTCGGGTAATAGTGCTAATAGCATTCTCTTCTTTGGCTGTAATGTTTACTCATTCGGGTAATAGTGCTAATAGCATTCTCTTCTTCGGCTGCAATGTTTATACGTTCGAGTAGTAGCAGTACTTCCTAGAAAACAAGGCCAGAGCTTTTTGGCGTCACAGTCGTGTGACGTATTAGCCTTGAGGCAGAAGAATCTGATACCACGTCTGTACAGTAATGGCTCTTCTGATGTTTATGTTTGTTCTATAACATTTCTTTGTTTAATGTAAATTATTTTATCTGTGTTGTTAAAGTCTTGTGTATATATCTAGGTTTTGCAGTATGTTTAACGTTTAAAACGAATTTTAAATCTACAGTTTTTGTTTGTTTTAATTGTAAGGCCTCGGTAAGTAGCTCACATAACATGACTACATACAGTATTGTATAATTATTTTAGTGCCTTTAAAAATGCCATGTGTATGTTGCTGAATAGGGGAATACTGTCAGCACTACTACTCGAATGTGTACACACCAGCGGAAGAGAGGAAATCTTACAACATTACTGCCCGAATGAGTAAACATTGTAGCCGAAGAGGGGAATACTTACAACATTACTACCCGAATGAGTAAACATTGTAGCCGAAAAGGGGAATACTAGCAGCACTGCTACCCGAATGTGTACACATTACAGCGAAGACGGGAATACTTACAACATTACTGCCCGAATGAGTAAACATTACAGCCGAAAAGAGGAATATAACAGGACAACTACCCGAAAGAGTAAACATTGCAGCCGAAGAGGGGGACACTAGCAGAACTACGACCCAAATGTGTATACATTAGAGCTGAAGAGGGAAATGCTTACAACATTACTAGCCGTATGAGTAAACATTGCAGCCGAAGAGGGGAATACTAGCAGCACTACTACCCGAATGAGTACACATTGCAGCCGAAAAGAGGAATATAACAGGACTACTACCCGAAAGAGTAAACATTACAGCCGAAGAGGGGAATACTAGAAACATTACTACCCGAATGAGTAAACATTACAGCCGAAAAGAGGAATATAACAGGACAACTACCCGAAAGAGTAAACATTGCAGCCGAAGAGGGGGATACTAGCAGAACTACGACCCAAATGTGTATACATTAGAGCTGAAGAGGGGAATGCTTACAACATTACTACCCGTATGAGTAAACATTACAGCCGAAAAGAGGAATATAACAGGACTACTACCCGAATGAGTAAACATTGTAGCCGAAGAGGGGAATACTGTCAGTATTACTGCGCGAATGAGTAAACATTGAGGTTGAAGAGGGGAATACTGTCAGTACTACTACCCGAATGAGTAAACATTGTAGCCGAAGAGGAAAATACTGTCAGTATTACCACGCGAATGAGTAAACATTGCAGTTGAAGTAGGGGATACTAGCAGTACTACTACCCGAATGAGTAAACATTGTAGCCGAAGAGGGGAATACTGTCAGTATTACTGCGCGAATGAGTAAACATTGAGGTTGAAGAGGGGAATACTGTCAGTATTACTGCGCGAATGAGTAAACATTGAGGTTGAAGAGGGGAATACTGTCAGTACTACTACCCGAATGAGTAAACATTGTAGCCGAAGAGGAAAATACTGTCAGTATTACCACGCGAATGAGTAAACATTGCAGTTGAAGTAGGGAATACTAGCAGCATTACTACCCGAATGTGTACACATTACAGCTGAAGAGGGGAATGCTTACAGCATTACTACCCGAATGAGTAAACATTGCAGTTGAAGTAGGGAATACTAGCAGCACTACTACCCGAATGTGTACACATTACAGCTGAAGAGGGGAATGCTTACAGCATTACTACCCGAATGTGTAAAAATTGTTTCCGAAGATGGAAATACTGTCAGCATTACTACCCGAATGAGTAAACATTGCAGCCGAAGAGGGGTATACTTACAGCATTATTACCTGAATGAGTAAACATTGCAGCCGAAGAGGGGTATACTTACAGCATTACTACCCGAATGAGTAAACATTGCAGTTGAAGTAGGGAATACTAGCAGCACTACTACCCGAATGTGTACACATTACAGCTGAAGAGGGGAATGCTTACAGCATTACTACCCGAATGAGTAAACATTGCAGTTGAAGTAGGGAATACTAGCAGCACTACTACCCGAATGTGTACACATTACAGCTGAAGAGGGGAATGCTTACAGCATTACTACCCGAATGAGTAAACATTGCAGTTGAAGTAGGGAATACTAGCAGCACTACTACCCGAATGTGTACACATTACAGCTGAAGTGGGGAATGCTTACAGCATTACTACCCGAATGAGTAAACATTGCAGTTGAAGTAGGGAATACTAGCAGCACTACTACCCGAATGTGTACACATTACAGCTGAAGAGGGGAATGCTTACAGCATTACTACCCGAATGAGTAAACATTGCAGTTGAAGTAGGGAATACTAGCAGCACTACTACCCGAATGTGTACACATTACAGCTGAAGAGGGGAATGCTTACAGCATTACTACCCGAATGAGTAAACATTGCAGTTGAAGTAGGGAATACTAGCAGCACTACTACCCGAATGTGTACACATTACAGCTGAAGAGGGGAATGCTTACAGCATTACTACCCGAATGAGTAAACATTGCAGTTGAAGTAGGGAATACTAGCAGCACTACTACCCGAATGTGTACACATTACAGCTGAAGAGGGGAATGCTTACAACATTACTACCCGAATGAGTAAACATTGCAGTTGAAGTAGGGAATACTAGCAGCACTACTACCCGAATGTGTACACATTACAGCTGAAGAGGGGAATGCTTACAGCATTACTACCCGAATGAGTAAACATTGCAGTTGAAGTAGGGAATACTAGCAGCACTACTACCCGAATGTGTACACATTACAGCTGAAGAGGGGAATGCTTACAGCATTACTACCCGAATGTGTAAAAATTGTTGCCGAAGATGGAAATACTGTCAGCATTACTACCCGAATGAGTAAACATTGCAGCCGAAGAGGGGTATACTTACAGCATTATTACCTGAATGAGTAAACATTGCAGCCAAAGAGGGGTATACTTACAGCATTACTACCCGAATGAGTAAACATTGCAGTTGAAGTAGGGAATACTAGCAGCACTACTACCCGAATGTGTACACATTACAGCTGAAGAGGGGAATGCTTACAGCATTACTACCCGAATGTGTAAAAATTGTTGCCGAAGATGGAAATACTGTCAGCATTACTACCCGAATGAGTAAACATTGCAGCCGAAGAGGGGTATACTTACAGCATTATTACCTGAATGAGTAAACATTGCAGCCGAAGAGGGGTATACTTACAGCATTACTACCCGAATGAGTAAACATTGCAGTTGAAGTAGGGAATACTAGCAGCACTACTACCCGAATGTGTACACATTACAGCTGAAGAGGGGAATGCTTACAGCATTACTACCCGAATGAGTAAACATTGCAGTTGAAGTAGGGAATACTAGCAGCACTACTACCCGAATGTGTACACATTACAGCTGAAGAGGGGAATGCTTACAGCATTACTACCCGAATGTGTAAAAATTGTTGCCGAAGATGGAAATACTGTCAGCATTACTACCCGAATGAGTAAACATTGCAGCCGAAGAGGGGTATACTTACAGCATTATTACCTGAATGAGTAAGGATTGCAACCGAATAAGGAAATTCTATTGGTATAGATGTAGTAGTTCATAGAATGTGTAGTTTACTAGGTGTGGCACTGCAGGTGCTAGTATGTGCCTTTACGGTCACATTATTTACTCGCATTTGTAGTATTACAATCTTTCACTCGAAATAGAAGGTCTAGTATCCCTTGGGATGTTTACCTGATCATAGCTTCAATTAACTCTTTTATGTAAACAGTTATAAAAATTTCCTAATTTTGTCATTTATTTTAATTTATACTATTTAAACTTACCTATCTGTATTGTCTCTTTCCGAGAAGGAACGTGAATGTTAAAAATGTTAAACGAAAGATACAATTGTATTTAAATCAAATTAAAAAGTGAAATTACCGTAGGAATCAGGGTGATATGACTTAATCTTTCCTATCTGTATTGTCTCTCTCCGAGAAGGAATGTAAATGTTAAAAATGCTAAACGAAAGATACAATTGTATTTAAATGAAATTAAAAAGTGAAATTACCGTAGGAATCAGGGTGATATGACTTAATCAATGGTATTTTAAATTTAATTTAAAATTACTACTTTCTTTTCATGAAAAACTGTCCGACCTTTAATTTTTAGCTTCACTCATAAAGCAGGACCACCATAGTTTGTAAGTTTTATGAATATAGTTAACTAACTCCTTTTAGGTAACGTAGAATCTTTTCTAGGCTCTATCTGTCATTTTTCCTCTTTCATGTTCATCCTTTTATCTCTATCAGTATGAGTACATATTTTTGAAAAAAGTGTTTTCTCATTTTACGCGCGTTTAAAATATACTACACCTGAAATTGAATATTTGTGACTTGATGTTATTTCTGTCTTTGTTCCAACTAAAAACATCTGGACATAGCTATGGTAGGCATACTTGTCTCCTATAGCTCGAATGGAGCTCATGGAATACGAATATTGGTGAAGTTAAACACGATTAAAAATATAGTAAGTTATCCATCCCTTTCAAAAATTTGTTTATACTGTATATTTTTACACTGGTCTATGTCAACGCCGGAATATGAAACTGTTGCGAAGCAGAAACCGAGGAGTTCGACCGTTCAGAAATATGCAGACAAGTGTATTGTTTCCAGCTAGCATGGAATGAAACAGCTCAATTCTTTCTTAGAACTTTAGAAAAGAATATGTAAAGATCAAACTAATATCAAGTAGCGATGAAATGAACTGAAAATCTAGATTTCTTTAATAGTAAAATACATTTCTTAGCCAATTATCTTGATATTCAAATATAACACTAAAAAATTCCTCTTTTACTTTTAATAATTATAAATATTATAAACAAATTATTATCCTGCAGTACACGTCTCCTATAGTTTCGTAAGAATTTTAAAGATTTGATAATTTCGAAAACTTGAACTGTTTTAAAGTGTTTGTAGAGTGAAATTTTCGGTACATTTCTTAATTATTCCAGTCTGTTATGGGCAAGTTTTAAATTCATATTGAAGACTTGATACGTTTTAATTTTTCGAAAACTTCGCTACTTTATTTTACCTCTTAGTAATTAGGATTTTATCCATTAAAAGTAGTTTTTAATCCATGTGCAAAATAATTTTCTAAATTAAACATCTGTGTTAGTTTTACATATATAGGTTATTATTTTACAGGTATGGATATTCACAATAAAACTATTTTTATATTACAAGTCTATTTTACACCATTTACATATTATGGAAATAATAGATTCTGTGTTTAGTCGTATAAGTTGGTTTAGTTTCTGCAACATCCGGTAGGTAGAGTCAAAGTTTAGATTTTAAAATTAAAGATCCGTGTGAGCTAGACGATTTGCTTTCATCCTACTTATGTGTAAGCTATAATTACTTTTTTATATCCGGTCCAAAATAGATGTTTTATACTTATTAAAATATATTAAATTATTATAAACATATCAATAATATATAGTATTCGTTGTCCACAAATATACTGTATTACTTCTTTTGTTAAATGAATATAATTTATAATATCGGAATATAAATATACTTTTATAATTTTTGTCTGAGTAATGATAAGAGTTGAAATCTAAACAATAACAAATTACACATTCAATAGCAGACAATTTTAATTTCCAGCTTTTGAAAGATGAGTTTACATAATTGAGGGAATGGATTACATTTTTCCGTATTTGAATTGTAATCTTGTTGAACAGCATCCTGTTTAATAAACGGTCCTGTTGTCAATCTTGTCGCTAACCACAATAACCCTATTAATTAAATACGTTTAATCTTCTGCATTCATATTACTTTCTTTTGGATTGTAACTTTTCACTTATTCTTAGAACTATTTAACTAATTGCATGATCAATGCTGTTGTTTCTGCTTGTCTTCGAATACGTTTCTTTGTTATGGAAATCTAGAATATCTGTTTGTTTATAAAAATAATTTTCGGCATAAATATATCAATATTTAATATAATTATAAATGATCATAGCTATTTCCGTTGTTACTTGTTTAAGTATTTAAATGTAGTACCAGTTACCGACGTGGTCAAGGCGACGTTTGTGAGAATCAAAGCTTAAACATGTCCAAACATGTTGCAAGACATGCAAAGAACATGCTCAGAGGGCTCGTGCTACACACTAAGTACTTGCTCATTTGTACGAAAAATCATTTAAATTTGAAGATCCATTTCATTGTTTCGGGGGCTTTTAATACACTGGAATCGACCCTAATTGGCTTCATTTGTGCCTTGATCTCATTAGATACGAAATTTTTGGTGATTATATTGTTTGCTTCTAGTTTATATCTCATTGTTTTTTGGAACAAGAATCAGAGAAAAATATTTATATGTATCTTAGAAGGCAAAAAGCAAACTGAGCTATACAGAGGAGAAAAAGATCAACAGAAGACAGTAAAATTTCAGAAGATTTTATCACGTAATGGCAATGAGATAATTGGATCATCCAAAGCGGGAAGCAAACCACAAATGAAATTTGACTTATTACGTTGAATTTATTAGCGATATATATTATCATTTTGTTTTCTAAAATACAAGCTTTGGATTATTTTCCAAGATACGCGATACAGCTGCAAATAAAATAAAATTTCATTTGGATACCTCAAATCCTTAGCTTTTATCCAAATTGAGGAACTATTTATAGATATTTGTGACAAATAGACCTCTATCTTACTTTTGAATGCACATAGACAATACAGTAAAAATACAAGCAATTCCAAGGCACGTAATACTGTAATATAAGGGCAAGCGGGTGTAGTCTGAATATTGGCAGAGTTTATAAGTGATCAAATAAATCACAAATAACTAAAACATAAATGAATGAAATTGAATTTCGGTAAATTTATGAAAGGACAATTCTATTCCCATTTTATTGATGAGTTTATCTTTTAGGTTAGTTTTTTGGTGTACTTATTAAGTGCCTTTGAGCGTGGATTATCTTATTCGCAACCCTATTGGCAGTTTTAAAATAGCTTGGAATTAGGGCGGAGAGTACGTGTTTAAACTTACAATAAGGGGTGGATTCCTAACAGTCTAATAAAGTTCAACCCCCCACACTTGCAACTTTTGTAACGGTAGGATAACTTTCACACTCCTAAAGCTTAATGTTGTCACTTTAGTTTTGGCCCAAGTGGATTGTGGGCTGTAGTTTGAAGTGTTATAGAACTTCTTGCCCTCGTCACGGCCCGGCCTATTGAAACAGCGTAAGTTTCACTAAACGAAGTTAGTTTGTTGCTTTAACTACATTAAGTTTGCTTTTGAATACCTGTTGTATAAGTGAGTGTACGTGAGAAGTTATAAGTATAACTTCGTTATATACGCGATGTAATACATATTACTTACCACTCACAGTTCCAGCTGGAATAGTAGACTTCCGGTTCTAAACTTACTCAATTGAAAAGATACAGAGATTAGCGAAGCCCTACGATCGATACTCTGCCTTTTCATTTTCCGAACATTTCCAAGAATTAATTCCCCCTATTTTAAGTTTATGGTGCTGGATCGATTAAAGTTCACAAATCTATGATTTATTGTTAATTCAATTAATTACCACTAGTTTATTACTGTCCGAACTTTAAATTTTGTAAATTTCTAAAAACTTACTGAGACATAAATATGTGGCGATATTCATCAGTGTCTTCTGCTTGGAGTTGTTAGGTTAAGCGGTGACGGTTTTAAAGGCAGGTTTTCGATAGTATCAAAGAGTATGTATGATTTGTATTGGGTTTGTTCGTTTAATATGTCTGTACTTTGTGTTTTTGTGTGTTTGTAAATTTCATATGGTTCCAGTGTGTTGAGATGTGATGCTTTTTTGTTGATGTGTAAGATTTCTAGGTTATGATAAATGACTTTGTATTTGTGTCCTGTTTCTTTAAGTGATTGTGAAATGCTGAGTTGGTGAAGCAGCGACCTGTTTGCCCAATGTAGAAATTTGTTACATTTGTACCAGTTTAGTTTGTATGCGGCTGGTGCTTGTAGTTTAGCTTTGTTGTTAGTGTCGTGTTGTATTTTGTATTGTAAATGGTTATTAGTTTTTTATGCTATTTTATATATTTTTTTAAAAATTTGTGTGCTATTTTATTTTATGTCTCATTTATATATGGTATTGTGATGTATTTGTTTCCGCTCTCTGTAGTGTTAATTTTAGGGGGTTTTTTATGTATATTATGCCATACTTTGTCTATTATTGTGGTGTTGTATCCATTTGTGTATGCTAAATATTTGGTGTCTTGTTCTTTGTTTATGTTTTCTGTGGTCATTGGAAGTTCTTTAAGTCAATGCAGCATGGATCTGAAGGCAGCGTGTTTGTGTTGGATAGGGTGGTTTGAGGTGTTGTGGATAAGTGTGTTTGTCGTTGTGGCTTTCCTGTAAATGTTGAAGCTGTCTATTTGTGTTTGGCTTTTTGTTATGGTGAGATCGAGGAGGTTTAGGTAGATTTCAAGTAATAATTCAAGTTGACAACAAATTATTTTCTTGAGAGTATTTCTTCTTCAATAATTAATCTTCTCAATGCGTTTGAATTTGTATATTTGGTGATTTTTCGATATGGTCGTGATTATTCCCTTGGTATTTCGTAGGTTTATTGTGTTGCCCTTTGTTGAAAGTGTGTTTATTTATTTTTTGGGAGTAGCGCGGATTTACATATACAGACACATATTTGTACATTCATATAAGAGTTGCTTTAAACATGTCTAGGAAATTATGATTATTATTTATAGAAAAAAGCAACATTATATATAGCATATATACGGTTATATATATATATATATATATATATATATATATATATATATATTAAATATTATATTAAATATGGTGATATGTTTTCTTGTAATATAGTTAATAAATTAAAAATATTTCATAAACAAGAATACGTTTAATGAATATATTTATTCAAAGCTTTTCGCCGATAAAATAGTATCAGCATCTTCAGGAAAATAATTATCTAATAAAATACTTTTACAAAATTCTATGAATTTTGTAAAAGTATTTTATTAGATAATTATTTTCCTGAAGATGCTGATACTATTTTATCGGCGAAAAGCTTTGAATAAATACATTCATTAAACGTATTCTTGTTAATTTATTATATATATATATATATATATATATATATATATATATATATATATATATATACAGTATGTACTATACAGTAGGTCTATAATATTACATATTTATCTATTCTGACAAGAAACATAAAAGTTGATAAAAATACGTGTTTGTTTTAAATTATGTAATAATTGTTAAATTTATGACATGATCAGAAGAAAACATGTAATATATTTCCAGACCATTAAATTTCTATTCTTGTGCTGTGTAACGATCTAAAGAAAATCCAACAAAAATGAAATATTTTCATGTACCTCCTAGGCTTAGGGATTGGGAAGTGGAGATTAATGAAATTTTACGAGATTTTCTAAAGATAATATAAGTGCAAGAATGTAATGGAATTTATTTAAACATATAAATTAAAGCAAATTGTATTTCAGGTGAAAAATATTTTTTTTAAATTTAAACAAAATTTATGTTACCACAAATACTACACAGGAATGAAAGATATATTCTGAAATAGAGATCTAATAGCTTTAAATGAGTACTAAAACTTCATATTCGTCATGCCTGTGTTCATGGCCTCCGTAAGGGATGTAACAACACCCGTGGCTGCGGTGAACCTGTCAACAAACATTATTGTAACTTTGTATAACACTTCGGAAGTAAATATGTTCAGGTATAATAAAGGCAAAAACAACTACAGTGAATAATAATTATAAAAAATATGTAAACAAGAGAAAATAACAATAGTAAACTAGAGTAAAAGTTATGCATGTGTACAAAAGTAAACACATTATGTAGACATTAACAGACACATTGCTACTAGTAGAAGTGAGTAATAACGACACCAGTAAAGTCAAATGTTAAAGAAAAGCAAGCAGAAACGTAAGTAAAAGTGAAATATACTATTAATAAAAAGTATGAAAAATGCAATAACTGAAAAAAACGTGTTTGTTATAGAACCTAAAAAGTAATAAATTAAATCCAATATATTTTTACTGAAACAAATCTATTGGAAATAATAAATAGTTTCAAATTATTTTCAAAAATAGTATTAACAGCATAAACAAATAGAACAAGTTGGCAAACCAGTTGACATAAACAACAAATATCAAGAAACAAATAATAACTAGGCATTAGAAGAATAAGAATCACATAAAAATACAATTTTAATGCCAAATTTAACGTTAAGTAGAGTTTTTGGATATTGAAATCTATTTATTACTGTAATATATCATTATGGATATAAGAGATTGACTCTTTCAACTATTTTAATATTTTCTGTACAAACATTAACGTTGAAGGTAGGTAAAACTAAATTTAGCTGATCAAACTGATTTGTACATGAAGAACAATACAATCATTTAAACAACCGACACATATATATTCAAAAGAAAGCTTAAGAGGAGCAACGTGATAAAAAAAAAATAATAAATCAAGTTTTGGCTTTTTACAGTAAAAGATAGCTTATAATTTACTCTTTAAAATGATATACAACATGCATAATTTGCATTGTTCCTTCGTTATGTAATAAAAATATATATTCGGGCGTTCATGAAAGTTTTGCGCGACAAAATTTGAGCTCCTGCTACACTCTGTGTAAAAGCATGTACATCGTAATATGAACAAGATAACAGTTTCTGAATCAAAACCATATGGCCCAAACTTTGTAGTTGAAAAAATGGAATGTGGGTTACGTTCAAAAACGGATGGTGACTCATCGTAGAGCATACAAATTGAGAAATTCTAAAAAATATTTTTGACGGCAAAACTATTGATGGCCGGGGAAGGCTTACAGAGGCAGCTATAAACACCATACAACTGTACTATGGCCTTGCTATAAGAAGAAATTGTAAAAGAGGTGTGGGAGCAATGAGGCAAGCCATATGGGCAGAATATTTCCACTTAGGCTCAACTGATTCAGAACCGCAACATAGCTAATGTCCAAAAGATGAGAATTTCTGGTGTAAATACCAACAATCAGTAAGAGATGGTGTTCCACATAAACATGCAGAACACACTCACCTACCAAAAGCTGTTTTGCTAGAAATCAAACAGGTATTCAGAGATCTGCCAAAGCCCATTCTGTTGAGTAAGTGCGCGCATGGTGGAACTCAGAACATAAGTGAGTCCTTCAATAACGTTGTTGGAGCCGCGTCCCAAAAAACGTTTTTGTGAGGATCAACACACTAAAACTTGGTGTATATGATGCAATTGCTTATTACAACAAGGGGAACATTTCAAAGTGCTTTGTGTTCAAACGTATGGGTTTACAAGCTGGTGAAAATTGTGTAAAAGCAATGAAGGTGCTTGACATAAGGCGTGTAAAGAAAGCAGATAAAGCAATTGACGAATTGAAAAAGAGGTGCAGACAAGAAAGAAGTTTGAAAAGGAGACAATTGGAAGATGAATTCGAAGAGGAGGAAGGACTAGACAACCCCTCATATGCAGCAGGACATTATTAGAAGTATGTAACTTACCTGTTCAGTGTACGTCTAACTTTATTTCCGCGATTCCCGAAACCCCTGTTTTTTAAACTTTAGGTACACTTTTCTCAGGAACCATTCAAGCTACAATGATACAATTTGGCAAACATATTTTAATATGTATTGTAAACAAACAGACCAGAGGGTTTTCCTAAAATCCTAATATATTTTTGGTTATATATATTTTTATACGTAAAAATATTACAATTTAAAAAGGGTTTATAAAAAAAGTCATATCTCAAGACCAAAACATTATTTTAAAATATCCTCTGGTAAAGACATGTACAAAGAACCATATAAGAATTGAGCAACATTTGATAGTTGTATCTTTAGTGGTTCATGAGGTAAATGTACCTAAGTTAACATGACCGAACATAGGGAACGTTGCTCCCCTTAAGACTGTGTAACAAACTGATATTTATTTTAAATGATAATTGTATTAATTTTTGGACATTTTCTTTATTTTAGAATTTTTAATATATGTTTAGCATTCAGATATTGTACATGTACCTTTCCAGGGATCAGTGCTCCGTGGTGGAATGCTCTTCCCATGTAGAGATCTTCACCGTCACGAGTTCTGCCGAATACAACAGCCTCGTGTGGGACATCGCCGTTCCTTGCATACTTCCACGCAACGTGGTCTGATACTAGCACCTGAACAAAGAAGCATAACGGTAATACTGAAATAAAACCTCTATCATTGTATTAATTTATCCATTGTTGTAAATCTTTTAACATTAGATTCTTTAGAATGCAAATTTAACTAAAACGTCGGACACATCGCTCGTGTGAGCTTAATATGGTTTAACGATGTGAAAGTAATAAATTAAACGTAATCGAATGCTCACGGATACAATTTGTCAATAATTGTTTAAAATTCTTGCTATAAGTTTACTTTTGCTCTATATATATCTTGTTAAAATTTCATTCGTTAATAAATTACTTTTAATCTATCCACTCAAGTTTAAATACAGTGTTTATAACTTGAAGTCGTTGAAACTTAATAGTATTGAAGTTTTAAAAAATTTTAATACTTTAATTAAAAATATTTGTAATTTATTATTATTTATAATTAATAATTTCACTTTTAATTTTGTTAACGGATCTCAAACATGTATTCATAGAGTTAAAATTAAAACTAAATACATCAAATTTTTAAAACTAAGAATGTAAATTTGCATAAGATATAGGTAATATATATTCGTATGTATTACGCAGGGATCTTGAAAATGATCATATACGAGTACAATTTCAGATTAATGGGTCCAGTAGTCACACACACACACACACACACACACACACACACACACACACACACACACACACACACACACACACACACACACACACACACACACACACACACACACACACACACACACACACACACACACACACACACACACACACACACACACACACACACACACACACACACACACACACACACACACACACACACACACACACACACACACACACACACACACACACACACACACACACACACACACATACATACACACAGATACCATTGGATTTGTATTATTATGTGTTTTAGGCTGTCTGTAGATAGCAAAAAAGCTATCCTAAAATAAGACAAATGATGTATAAGGTCATTAGATCTGAGTAGGCTTTTGCAGTGTGTGTGTTGTGTGTGTGTGTGTGTGTGTGTGTGTGTGTGTGTGTGTGTATGTATGTGTGTGGGGGGTGTATATGGGTATGGGTGTGTGTGTATGAGTGTGGGTGTGTATGTGTGTGTGTGTGTGTGTGTGTGTGTGTGTGTGTGTGTGTGTTTGTGTTTGTCTATCTTTGTGTGTGGGTATAGCCCAACTGTATATATCAGCGTTAGAAACACAACCTGAAAATCATGTGCATGATGCTCGCCACCTCCGTATCCGACGAAAGCATGCCCATAGTTTGGAGCGATCTTAGCCGGAATCAGATCACCTTCGTAGTATCCTCTTCCGGCATAAAGTCTTCCGCCATCACTGTCAAATCCTGCTAAAACAGCATTATGCGGCATATGGTGGATACTGGCGTGCACAAACTCCAAGTTACCTCGGCAGTGGTGGGGAGGACTCCAGCCATACCCTGGAATAGAAAAACCCTAAGAATTCATTGTTATTACACAGAATAGTTTATGTTACAAGTAATGACTCAAATTATTATTTTTTTTGTACTGACATAAACTGAACTTTCTTTATTGCTCATTTTGATTTATTGTATATTATCAATTCTCATAGTAAACATCCTCATAGTAAAAATTGAATCTTGATTGGCCAAGAATCCGTTTTATTTAGGCCTACCTTATAACAATTTACCTTTGAACGGAAAAACATTAATAAATAATTAGGATAACTAAAATCTCTAAAATATGTTTTATATTGACCATTGACGTCAAAGCACACATTGACGTCAATCCACACACACAATTGTCGTGGCTTCATTTCTCTCTATATAGGAACAGAGTTATCTGCGCTCTTCACTCGCTCTTCAACTGTTGTTGAAACGTCGAAACTGCGAATTCATGCACTACAGAATGAAGGGATGTACTCCAGATATTAACTATTCATCATATTTTTCCATCCGTGAAGGAATACGTACCAACATATATATATATATATATATATATATATATATATATATATACACGTAAATTACAATTTTTATATATATTTTCCGTACCTCTAGAAAGATAACGCGAATAATGTAAAACAGTCAAAAAAATAATTCATAAGCTGAAGTTTTACAAAAATGTTGAGCTTGACCGCAATAGTTTTTTTATTTCTGTTATTAAAAATATACTTCCGCAATAATGTTAATTGAAAAATTAAAAAATATCAATTTAGTAAAAATGTAGCAATTTTAGTAGTAAACTATGCCTTATAAAATAGTAAATGAGAAGCAAATTTTGGCCGTACAATACTACTGCTTTTTCGTCATGGATATGATTTCACCTTTCTAATCCCCATAAAGTTACAGTCAACAACAATCGTTTCGATAATGCTCAGATAAATATAATATAATTATTATTTTTAGTGGTAGGTCTACAGATAGTTTGCCCCAAGTATTTATATCTATCTGTCAGACTGAAAGAGAGCAGATAGTCATTTATACGCCCCAGTGCCAAAAGTCTGTCAACAACAATCGTTTTGAACATGCTCAGGTAAATATAATATAATTATTATTTTTAGTGGTAGGTCTACAGATAGTTTGCCCCAAGTATTTATATCTATCTGTCAGACTGAAAGAGAGCAGATAGTCATTTATACGCCCCAGTGCCAAAAGTCTGTCAACAACAATCGTTTTGAACATGCTCAGGTAAATATAATATAATTATTATTTTTAGTGGTAGGTCTACAGATAGTTTGCCCCAAGTATTTATATCTGTCTGTCAGACTGAAAGAGAGCAGATAGTCATTTATCCGCCCCAGTAACAAACGTCAGTTAACAACAATCGTTTTGAACATGCTCAGATAAATATAATATAATTATTATTTCTAGTGGTAGGTCTACAGATAGTTTGCCCCAAGGTTTTATATTTGTCTGTCACACTGAAAGAGATCAGATCGCCCCAGTAACAAACGTCAGTCAACAAAAATCGTTTTGAACATGCTTAGATAAATATAATATAATTATTATTTTTAGTGGTAGGTCTACAGATAGTTTGCCCCAAGTATTTATATCTATCTGTCAGACTGAAAGAGAGCAGATAGTCATTTATCCGCCCCAGTGCCAAAAGTCTGTCAACAACAATCGTTTTGAACATGCTCAGATAAATATAATATAATTATTATTTTTAGTGGTAGGTCTACAGATAGTTTGCCCCAAGTATTTATATCTATCTGTCAGACTGAAAGAGAGCAGATAGTCATTTATACGCCCCAGTGCCAAAAGTCTGTCAACAACAATCGTTTTGAACATGCTCAGATAAATATAATATAATTATTATTTTTAGTGGTAGGTCTACAGATAGTTTGCCCCAAGTATTTATATCTATCTGTCAGACTGAAAGAGAGCAGATAGTCATTTATACGCCCCAGTGCCAAAAGTCTGTCAACAACAATCGTTTTGAACATGCTCAGATAAATATAATATAATTATTATTTTTAGTGGTAGGTCTACATATAGTTTGCCCCAAGGTTTTATATTTGTCTGTCAGACTGAAAGAGATCAATTAGTCATTTATCCGCCCCAATGCCAAACGTCAGTCAACAACAATCGTTTTGAACATGCTCAGATAAATATATTATAATTATTATTTTTAGTGGTAGGTCTATAGATAGTTTGCCCCAAGGTTTTATATTTGTCTGTCAGACTGAAAGAGATCAATTAGTCATTTATCCGCCCCAGTAACAAACGTCAGTCAACAACAATCGTTTTGAACATGCTCAGATAAATATAATATAATTATTATTTTTAGTGGTAGGTCTACAGATAGTTTGCCCCAAGTATTTATATCTGTCTGTCAGACTGAAAGAGATCAATTAGTCATTTATCCGCCCCAGTAACAAACGTCAGTCAACAACAATCGTTTTGAACATGCTCAGATAAATATAATATAATTATTATTTTTAGTGGTAGGTCTACAGATAGTTTGCCCCAAGTATTTATATCTGTCTGTCAGACTGAAAGAGATCAATTAGTCATTTATCCGCCCCAGTGCCAAACGTCAGTTAACAACAATCATCTTGAACATGCTCAGATAAATATAATATAATTATTATTTTTAGTGGTAGGTCTACAGATAGTTTGCCCCAAGTATTTATATCTGTCTGTCAGACTGAAAGAGATCAATTAGTCATTTATCCGCCCCAGTGCCAAACGTCAGTTAACAACAATCATCTTGAACATGCTCAGATAAATATAATATAATTATTATTTTTAGTGGTAGGTCTACAGATAGTTTGCCCCAAGGTTTTATATTTGTCTGTCAGACTGAAAGAGATCAGATCGCCCAGTAACAAACGTCAGTCAACAACAATCGTTTTGAACATGCTCAGATAAATATAATATAATTATTATTTTTAGTGGTAGGTCTACAGATAGTTTGCCCCAAGGTTTTATATTTGTCTGTCAGACTGAAAGAGATCAGATCGCCCAGTAACAAACGTCAGTCAACAACAATCGTTTTGAACATGCTCAGATAAATATAATGTAATTATTATTTTTAGTGGTAGGTCTACAGATAGTTTGCCCCAAGTATTTATATCTGTCTGTCAGACTGAAAGAGAGCAGATAGTCATTTATCCGCCCCAGTAACAAACGTCAGTTAACAACAATCGTTTTGAACATGCTCAGATAAATATAATATAATTATTATTTTTAGTGGTAGGTCTACAGATAGTTTGCCCCAAGTATTTATATCTGTCTGTCAGACTGAAAGAGAGCAGATAGTCATTTATCCGCCCCAGTAACAAACGTCAGTTAACAACAATCGTTTTGAACATGCTCAGATAAATATAATATAATTATTATTTTTAGTGGTAGGTCTACAGATAGTTTGCCCCAAGGTTTTATATTTGTCTGTCACACTGAAAGAGATCAGATCGCCCCAGTAACAAACGTCAGTCAACAAAAATCGTTTTGAACATGCTTAGATAAATATAATATAATTATTATTTTTAGTGGTAGGTCTACAGATAGTTTGCCCCAAGGTTTTATATTTGTCTGTCAGACTGAAAGAGATCAATTAGTCATTTATCCGCCCCAGTGCCAAACGTCAGTCAACAACAATCGTTTTGAACATGCTCAGATAAATATATTATAATTATTATTTTTAGTGGTAGGTCTACAGATAGTTTGCCCCAAGGTTTTATATTTGTCTGTCAGACTGAAAGAGATCAGATCGCCCCAGTAACAAACGTCAGTAAGGTGGAATTCGAATTACTTCAAGGTTTCTAATTATCTTATCTAACACACATTAAGAGCTTTAATAACCAAATTAATAGGGACCATTCTTATTGAACAAACTTTGAAAGAGTGAAATAAAAATATACTTATAAACTTCACCAACTATATAAATACCACAACGTTAGAATTTGATCCACAAATTTCATGAAATGATTCATTTTCTAATAAAATAAAATTTACGAGCCATTTAAAACTTGCAGACATCATTGTTTCATGTAAAAAGACTTTGCAGCGATATAAAAAGTATAACTTGAGATTGGCAAAGTTTTAATCTTCTAGATGCAGCTTTTTCTTTCTTGGAAGTTGGTTTACAATCTCTTGTTTACTTTGCATGAGTTAAGAAGACAAGGCTTTTTAAATTAAATTTTAGTTTTTGTCATAACTGAAAAAAATGTTAATAACAAGTAGGCCATAAGTATTTCTATACAATATGTGTTGAAAATGTTACTATAATTTAAATGCACTTATTTGTTCAATGAAAACACAGTTTGATTTCTGTTTTATCCTGAGCTTAGCTTGTGAAGTTATGTTTAAACAAATAAAAACATACAAAAAACTTACAAATTAATCATTTATTTGCTTATACGCGTTTCAATGACAAAGTCATCATCATCAATGATGTAAGTTATTGTACAAAGTTCAGTTGTAAGTTAGAGTTTGAAGTAGAACACTCACTAATGACGATGACTTTGTAATTGAAACGCGTATAAGTAAATAAATGATTAATTTGTGTGTTTAGTGTATATTTTTATTTGTTTCGTCATATTAAAGTTTTCAGCATATTAAAAATTCGTTTGAAAACAAATGAACGAATTCTTCTAAAATCTTATCATTACACTACTAGAACAGATACACCCACGTTTAATATTACCTACTGTACTTACAAATAGAGGCTGGACTACTGAAGTTAACAATTTACTTTAGGTAAGTTTACTTTACATTACACTAAGTATTTTAAAACATTCTACAAATTTTATTCCTAAAAAGAAGTATCAAATTATGGTGCTATGACAAATGGGAAAGAATACTTCTGTATATTTTTCCTAGAATCGGATTTAATTACGTATAATTCTAAATAATTATGAAGTACTAAAGCTATGGAGTTGCCATTGGTTTATTGTGTCTTTATAGTACAAAGTTGATTTTAAACTCTTTTGGTGATATTTAAACTCACTTCTTTTTTCTATCTTCGACCATAATGCCATGAGTCATTGTTTAAAACAATAAATGTAGTATTTTAATTTTGTAATTTATTTTCGGAGATTTTCAAGATTTTCAATAAATTTTCCAAAAGATTTCCGAAAGTCAACTACGACGAAATTGTAACAATAGAATCTGTTTAGAGGTTAGGTTTTAAACAATTTCAAAATCAATTTGCTATGTGTTTAGAAATATTTTATATTTAATTACATCAACATTTCGGTCATTTGAAAGTAAAATTTACTTTCAAATGTGGTTTTATTTGGCCTTTTGTTACGTACAGTAAGTTAATTTAATCCTAATTATTTTTACAGAGAGCTTTCAAGAATAACTCCGTAATTAATTGAAATAGTTTCTCGATTCTATAAGAATTCAGTTTCCCTTATACAAACTATTATGCTACTTACATTCCATGTCTTCGAAATGTTTTCACAGCTGTTACACTGAATAACTATCAAAGTCCCGCAGAATTTTCAAGTCAATAAAACGAGTTTAATAATGGCGTTAAGTAGGATCTATTGGCTGCAGATAACAGGTGATAATTCTATAATCAAACGCCAAAGTGGTTTCCTGCATAGGTGTCGCAATGAAGTGATAACGTCGGCGTTAAAGCAACACTTCACTGATAAGCGGGTTGAGTCAGAATTAGTCAAACACTACAGTTGTTAGGAGGTGAGGAATATTTGCTAATATATGGACAACGTAAGAGTCCCCGTTTATACCAAAATCGTATTTATGTCTCTGTATCACAGGACCGATATTTCTTTTTACAATGAATTTCGCATTACTATTTATTTATTTTACTTGGAGATCACTGTTAATTTTTATTTTAAAATAGTAAATAAAACTAACAACTTGAAGCAACTGTGGCGTAAATGTTTATATTAAATAAAAACAACCTCTTACCACAAATAAACAACAATTTTTATTTTAACCTAATGTACATTTCGATTACAAAGTAATCAACTTCAGAGGTATTTTACAAATGATTGAAATACCTCTGAAGATGATTACTTTGTAATCGGAATGTACATTAGGTTAAAATAAAAATTGTAGTTTATTTGTGGTAAGAAGTTGTTTTTATTTAAAGAAAAATAGTTTAGAAATAACTTCGGACCAAGGTATTAATAGTTCTAACATATTATCACAATGTATTACATCGTTTTTCAAATAAAACGTTTTACAATGGGGCAGGTGCCTGTAAGGATAATTACTAGCAAACAATCTACGAACAATTTTGTAGCCATGCGTAGTTTTCAAATTAAGTTCTTAAAACTGATCATTAAAAGGACGTATATAATATAATATATAATAACTAATTGAGTGTTTGATTTTCAAAAGGCTATTTCCTATGTAGGCCTGAATGTATGCTTTTCACGGAGAAAAATCTTTCACTTTTAGTTACGCTCGTGAGACGATCTTCATACTCGTATTTTAGTTTAAATAAAGTTTATATAATTTCAATGAACAGCTGATTTTACGTTGAAGGTTATGGTTTGAAACAGCTGTTTTACCAAGTACTTTTTATTACCTAATTTATAGTACAAAAAGTTAATAGATGAAATGTGTTGTTAAATATGTTTTATAAGTTGATAAATATATTAACTTACCTATATATGTTTCGTTAAATTTCACTAAAGGTAATATAATGTAATGTTATTGGGTTGTATATTTTTAATGAAATATTTGAAGTAAAATCTCCAAGCAGAAGACACTGATGAAGATCGCCACATAGCGATCGAAAATGTTCTGTCTCAGTAAGTTTTAATAAATTTACAAAATTTAAAGTTCGGATAGTCATAAGCTATTGTTAAAGGGATTAATTAAGCTCCACCGAACGTATTACAAAATTCAAGAATAAAATAAAACGTTATTAGGTGTGTCTAACACTTGTAATAAGACTATTTCATATTAATTCGTTATAAGCTACAAGTATACGCTAGTGAAACTTGTAATACTACATTTTTCAAAAATCGTATTTACTTTTGTCGGTCAGTTCCCCTAAATAAGTTTAGAAATGAGTGCTGACTGTATGTTTTGCAAGGAGAAACAAATATGTAGTCTAAAGAATTTAGATGTCATATTGTTTTTAATTTAAAAAATTCACAAAACATTTCCTAAGGAATTAGTTTTATTTTTCAAAACAAATATAACTGTAACCCTGCTTTTTTATTTATTATAATTATTCCGGAAAGCTACAAGTAATAGTCTTGACATTTACGTCCCTTATTCCAAAACTGCCTATTGAAGTATTAATAAATTCCTTCTATTTGCCCATACTCTTGTGATATCAATATATCTTGAACACGTTTTCAATCGTTATTAAAATACGTTTGTATTCAACCAATCACGTTCAAATACAATTTTTTTAAAGATGTAGTGGATGAGAATTGATGTTAACATTGCTTCTTCAAATATTTATTTAATAATTAAATTTAAAAAATTTAGGGCGATCTAGGTCGGATTCGAATTGAGGATCTTTATATTCAAAGTCTAGCGCTTTTGGCACTGAGCCAACTTTCCTATTGCTAAAAGTGTATTTCTCAAAGCAGTATATGCATTTTTTGCTCGTATCTGGTTATCGTCGAAACCTCCATTGTACACCTTAAATTGTTGCCATGGTTACCACACAATATCATAAATAATGCTCAAGGGTTAAAAATGAATGAAAATGATAAAATAATAAACAAACATGGTAAACGATATCGAAACCTTCTTCACAAACGAACAATGGGAAAGGAAAGTGAAAAGAAACTACAACAAAATGCAAGCAACAACAACAAAAAAAGAAAGCAGATAAATAGAACAAACAATAATAATAGTCAAACAAGTGAAAAATTGCAAGGAAATTTGCTTTATATTTTGCCAAAAACAAAGTAAAAAACAAACTTTTTTGTTGTTAACTTAAGTAGGAATTGGATTACAAAATGATTTTTATATTACTTGTTTGTAATAATAAAAAAGTTTTGATAATAGAAATGGACAAATTTAACCGTTGAAGAACCATAACAATACATTTACACTATTATTAGTCTAAAAGTTGGTTTTTAATCGAACTGTAGCTGAAGAAAGTAAGACATTTTGAAGTTTTAAAACAAAACTCAGGTTAGGGCGTAATGTGTACGTGATTAGTTCATGGGGCTATATGTAGTCTAATTGTTATACAAAGATAAATTGTTTAACTAAAAATAATTTAATTAATTTTTTAATGAGTGATAAGTACTCTTTATCTTTGTACTTAATTAACTAAGCACATTAAAATGTGTGAACAGCATAAAAGAAGTTAAACGTAATCAAATAGCAATGGTCAGAGAAATATCAACAACCAAAAATCAATCACATAATATGTATGGTATCATCAAAGCTTTTAAATTATATGAAAAGATATGTAGGCCTACAGTTATCTACGTTATTAGATAAAAAGACATGGGGATATACTTTTAAAAGAGTTGATTACAAATTAAAAATATTATAACTAATAAAGTGTGTAATGTATTAGAAGCGACCAAGAAAACCAAAATGTTAACGAGAAGGTGCTAACTTTGGAAATGCTCGTCGACCGATAGGTAGTAAAATGTATTGTTTGAGATATTAGGTTAAAAACAATATAAGTTATACATTTAATAAAATAGAAAAGGAGAGAATGACCTAAAGTGAAAACTATAGACAAATTGACATTAATAATGAATATAATTCCTAAAATGTATTTACATTGATTAAAACATAGGCCAACGATCAAAATGCCTTTTTTCTTAAATCATATTATTCTTATGTTTTTTAGGGTACTAAACCCAAATATGACACTTATTAAGCTCTATCACCTACTATTTTTTTTCACCTTTGCACATAAATTTATTAAATTTGGTTATTGTTTAAAGAATTTATCAGTTTTTATATAGTTCAAATGTAATTGTAAAATATTTGTACTGGCTGTAGAAGAGTTGGCAGCACAGCTGAAACACATTTACTGTCCAGAAAAAGGAGGATTATATTTTTCTGTTCACAGCTGATGTTTTATTTACTGCCAACCTAACCTCACTCTCTGGTTTCCAGTACATGTGCTCAGTAAAATGTCTAATCGCGGTTGTAAGAACTCTGCTGACAGTTTTTGTTATGTTTGTGGTGAGTCTGTTATTAAAAAACACCAAAGAAACATTACAGACTTTGTGAGAAAGGTTTATTGCTCATATTTTGGAATCAAACTTTGTGATCAGGATAAATCTTGGGCCCCGCATAAGGTATGTTATGTTTGCGTTGAAGATCTTAGAAAATGGTCAAAAAAGGAGAAAAAAGCGTTTAGGTTTGCTGTTCCTATGGTATGGAGGGAACCTAGAACCTAGAATTTTGCATTGCAAAAAGAACTGGCCTGTGAGGAAGTCTTTAAAACCTGGCGAGAAAAAACATTCTCCACAAAAATCTCGTATATCCTAAAAACATTCTCTTACCACCTCTACATTCAGGCCGCATGAAACAGTGTGTAAAATCATTACCTAAAGAAGGACCTTGTTTCAAGTATCTCTGCCAAACGTTTCCAAACCTTTCAGAAGCTAAACTTAAAGAAGGCGTCTTTGTAGGACCCGACATTCGAAAACGTATGTTAGATGTTACCTTTGAAACCACAATGACGATAAATGAGAAAGAAGCATGGGTATCATTCAAGCAAGTTGTTACAAAACTCTTAGGAAATGCAAAAGGCCCAGAATATGGTGCTATTGTAGCTAACTTGTTAAAGAAGTTTAAAAAATTAGGATGTTTGATGAGCCTGAAAGTTCACTTTTTGAAGTCATCTTGATTACTTCCCGGAAAATTTGGGAGATGTTAGTGAGGAGCAGGGTGAGCGTTTTCACCAAGATATTAAATTGATGGAAAAACGCTATACCAGGGCCGCTGGAACATCAACATGATGGGGGACTACTTTTGGTCGCTTCACCGAGAAGGTCAACATGCCACTCATCGCAGAAAGAGCTACACAAGAAGCTTCAAAGAAAAAA
>JBAIZL010000001.1:390092893-390097893 GCA_036971475.1 Prosapia bicincta
TTTTTGCTTCTATGAAGCAAAATAAATATACTGTAGTTTTAAACATAGGCTATATTTTTCTTGTTGTTTACCAATGTAATATTCTGGCTTTTAGAAGTAACCTTCCAATCACCTTTTACCCTTAGTGCGCTAGAATGTTTTATGTATAAAGGTTTGTAATAAAGTTATAAATTTTCTATTACATTTGCAGTATAAAGCCTCTTGTTAATATGATGTACTCGTACAATACGTTTTATTAAAAAATTATACTAAGACTAATTTTGTTGGTATTCATTAATTTAGGTTGCATTTGTTTTTTTAAAAATATACACATATATGTACTTTAAAAATCATAGTCTTTATTTTTCAGTATCATGGAAATATAATTACATAAAAGTTTACATTAATACTAACACCTCATACTCCTTATGACTGATTTCGTCACCGCCAAATGGTATGTAGCAGCATCCGTGACTCTGCTGGACCTAGAATTACAACAGCAATGAATTTATTTAGAAAACAAACTATTAAACATTTCATACTCACATAAGTTTCATAAATTTCAATAATAGATAAATAAGAAATAACAAAAACTATATCAATGACATCAAAAACTATTTGCTAAGAGTATAATGCTACACATAATTTATGCAATAACCTTTTTTAACTGTAAATAAAACGTAGAAAATGTTTAACAAGGACTACTTTTGTATTTAGTTTAAACAAAACAGAGCGTTATAAGGGTTAACTGGATAATATAGTAAGTCAAATACCATATTACTGCTTTAAAAATTAAATTAAAAATTGTTTTCTTACACATGAAAGGAAATATAAAAATAGAAATTACGATCATTATGTAAGTCTTTTGCTCAAAGACATTTTGAACCAAAGACTTTTAATATATTACTAGGTATTCGAAAATTAAATGCCTTGCAATGTACCTTTTAAAAACACTCATGCATGCACATAAGCATAGTAAAGCGCATAGGGTATTATCTTTGATTTATATTAAGTTCTAAAAGATTAAAATACAGGTCCAATAGCCCACGTGGCAATACTTTTGCAAGTAGGTAATTGTTTAAAAAACGTATTGTAAAAATGTAAAATTTTTTTTTAAAACGTTTGACAAATTTTTGTAGTTGAAATTAGTGGTAAAAGTCAAACCGGCTTTTATTAACTGATTTAATGGTTGAAATAGTTTTATTCGAGTTTTGTCTCCCCTTGATACAAATAAGTAAAGTGTGCTTTGGTTTTTGCGTGCGTAGGTATCAGTGTATAGTTAAATTTTAACCTTACCTTGCCAGGAATAGTGGCCCCGTGGTGGAAAGCTCGTCCCACATACAGGTCTTCTCCATCACTGGTCCTGCCTGCGACCACAGCTTCTTCTGGAATATCTCCGTCTCGAGCAGGTTTCCAAGCCACATGGTTGGATAACAGTACCTGTAGATTTTAAAGTAGATTTAGAAATAAGGTAGATTCAAAATATGCTGTAGGCTAAAGTGTTAACTAAGAGTTTCATGCAACTAACAGGAATTCTTTTACTGCACCCAACCAAAATATCATTATAAACTAAAACGTTAATGAAGATAGACTTATGCATGTTTCGAAACATATTTTGTACACATAACTCTTTTGAATTAAATTTTAAAAAAATAAACTAAAAAAATAATGATATAAACAAAAAAGTTTCATATATTTGTTACAAACTTTAAGACACGTATTTTCCCAAATTGCACAGGATACAATTAACAAACGCCACGCCTTTAAAGTAAGTAATCTCAACGACCTTGACTATTAAATTCAGATCTTAAGGTAAGTTTTTCAGCTTATTAGAATTGATGAAATAAAAAGTCACGAACTTTAAAAATAATCTCTACAGATAAGGCAGGCTGATATTACACATTGTTTGCAAGAGGAGCGCCAGTTCCGAATAACTCCAAGACTTTTTGTCATACAGCGTATCTACCTTATATTATATCAGATATTGAGGTTAAGTTAAAGTTGATTGCATGTAATTGACAGTCTTTTCTTGATTTACATTTCACAAAAATCATCTTTTTCTGCTCTAACTACTTAATGATGGGTTCTTACATGGATTTAATAAATTATAACACAATGTAGGACTAAGTAGCTATTTAGACACTTTTACGGCTGCTATCATTTACACACGTGACAATCATAATAAAAGCGTACGATCGCTGTTTTAGTTAAAACTAGTAAGAGTTACTATGTTCGCTAATAGAATATTTACAACGAACACGCACCAGCTGCCACTGTGCGTCACTCTGCCACATTGTTAAGGTGCCTCTAATGATCCAGAACAGTGAATATGAATATTATCAGAGTGAATGTATGATTATCACGCGTTATCAAAATAATTATTACTGTGAACATTGTCGTTTTATCTAGCTTAAACAAAACTGTTATATCTCGAGTTGGCTACTCTCTAGTAATTTCTAATCGTTTATTGCTGGAGGGTTCTAGAACTGTCTAGCTGTTGTGTCCGCAAAAGTGTGACTTGCAGTTTTCAATAAACTGTTTGCATTTAAAATTGTTCTAGAATTTCACTTGTACTCTTGTTTCTGCTAAAGCGTGAATGAAATCGGGCGAAAATATGTCTTTTACAATATTCTTTGTTCTAGGTGATTGCGGAAAGGCTAATAGGTAGAAGAGCTGCGTTGCTGATTATACAAGCCCACCCTGCTGAATATAATTATTCAATAGAAAAAGCTCTAGGCTGTTCAATTCATCCTGCATATCTGCACAATATTTTGATTTTATGAGCCTGCACTTTCCTCCTATCAAGAGCTAGAAAATAACTGGAAATGAGGTCCTACATCGCAAAATCCAACCCTTGCCGAAGAGGGTTCCTAGAAGATATATCAGGAGTATCATAGTTTAATTTTCTTTTCGCTATGATTTGATTAACCATGAAATGATCTCCAAAACAGTTCCTCGTTTACTTATTGATCGCTCATAAATCTTCCAATGTAAGGCGATTAACACGAATTTAATTGTACAGATGGCCAAAACTGTAAAGGCGGAATAATGTTTGAGGCTATGAATAGAGATTTGGATTTTATAGTCCTATTGCTTCTATGTGATTCATGATATATTATTGCTATTCATGTATCAAAACAGTTTGAAATATTCACTTCGTTTAGGATTTTTCATTCCCATTTTGAATTTGCTATGAAAAACTATTTCTCTATAAACTCGACCTGAAATTTATTTTCATTTGTAAAAAAACTAAATGACTTTCATTTCCCTTAAATTTCTTATTATCTTCCTTAAAGAATAGGTTAATGTAGTTATAGGGTGTTATTTCTAGCTAATAATTTTCCTAATAATGTTATTATCTCTAATTTTACTGTTATAATTTAAACGTATACTACTGAGGTTGATTTGTTGTACAAAAGAAACGCAGTTTCTTACTGCGTCTACAAAGCTTACTTGGAAAGAATGAAGGTGGTGTTCTTGTCCTCCGTAAGGTACAAACGCTCTTCCATAGTGAGGCGCAACTTTAGCAGGAATTAAATCCCCTTCATGGTGCCCTCTTCCAACGTAGAGACGGCTCCCATCTTTATCTACTCCTCCAACGACTGCATCATCGGGTATGTTATCAATGTCTGCATGGACCCACTCCATGTTACCCCTGCAGTGGTGGGGAGGATTCCACGAGTGCCCTGAAATAGAGTGAAATATTTATATCAATTAAATCTCCATTACGTCATATTGTATTTTAATAATGCTTCCAACCACCGAGCTTAGAAAAATTATACATATTTATATATTTGTATATAATTGGAAGATTTACATTAACTGCAGTTATAAAAACCACTTCTAATAGGACTACATGTAGTACCTTCCATGATATTTGTCATACATAATCAATAAAAAAACCACGCATAAGTGCTCATACCTAAAACATCTAGTTTTAAATTTCATTTTATTTTAATAAAAATGAGCACAAAAGATATTTTTTTATTTTGAAATAATATCTTATTTTGTATATGATGTATTTTTTTGACTAGGCGTTTAAATAGTATGCTGAACAAAATATTAATAAAATACGTTAACTCGTCAGGAAAAAAAGCAAAATAAACTAACATATGTTTTACTCTCATTTTCAAACAATTCTAAAACCAAACCATTTAAATATGTCCTTCAAATTTTACCTAACCTATAAATTATAGGTTTTTAAATACTAGGGAAAGGTTAATAGACCTGGAAAACCAAGAAGTCTCTGTTTGATTTTCTTCATACTTAAACAATAGACAACTTTTGTATGAAATGTCTCCACGGTAGGTTGGGAATTTGAGTTGATGGGCTTCTGAATCTCATATTAGCTAAACCTGAGGTTTTCAGTAATTTCGAAAAGGTTAGGTATAATCAAAAAGCCTTAGTCACACGTCTCCAATGAGAGGGCAATGAATTATATTTGTTAAAGAAGGACAACTCGAAGATAAAAATAAAAAATAACAACGTTTATATAATTTTGAAGTATTTTATTTGATAGCATTTTTAGGGCAAATGAAGCAGAAATTTCATCATATTTTTCGTTCAACAGTATCATATAACGTTATCACTAATACATAACATACACTAAAACATATGTTTTTAATAAAAACAACTAAAATAGGGTTTATTTTCTCAAGAAAATAAACCAACACAAACTGTTGTTAAACAGTTCAGTCCTGAAAAGTAGATAGAAATTTAGGAATTGTAAACAAATGCTGAAATTATTTGGTTTAGCGTTGCGTGGGAAGCACCACGCTCTTTTGAAACACCTACCGTAAATGTATTGTTAGTTTTGAGTTTAAGTTCTACGAGAGACGTAATCTAATAAAACAAAATTTAAATTGTAGTTCAAGAGGAATTTAGTTTAATAGTATAACGATAATAGCATTCAGCATAGAGTATCTGAAAGTCACATTATATAGAGCGAAATTTAACACATTTATACATTTAGAACTTTTATTTTTAAAACGCTTTACAGTACATTCCAATAGTAGATAAAT
>JBAIZL010000001.1:390102893-390155393 GCA_036971475.1 Prosapia bicincta
CCCACCCACACAACGTGTGATGGTATAAAATAACTCGACACTTTTAGATGAGAAAATCGGAAACCAAATCATTTTGATTTTTACGTTTATCCGTCCCGACTTATTTTTTAGTACCCTAGTGAAAACACTACTCGAAAGTTAGTACCGTATAATGTTTTGTTTTACCTATCCTCCAACCTTTAACGATAAAGACGCAAGTGTATTAGGGAGTATCATTGATTATTTCTGACGAAATTATTTGCTTAAAATATATAAGCTTCCTAACATTTCAGTTTCCCTTCGGGACCGGGGTTAGTTTTGTAAAATCTATTGCTTTTGCATTGGTTTCTCCTGCAGAGGATCATCGGGACAAGATGTATCGCCATTTATTTGAATGCAATCTACAACTAAGACGAAATAGAAACTCTCATGGTTGGAGATGTCATATTAATTCCCTTCGCACTGGGCTGTATAAAACATCCAAACAACCTACTAATGTGTAAAGTTGATTAACATGCGTGACTTGGCGTGAGACTTGGTCGGCAGTTAGTTCATACATTATATCAGCGTTAAAACACCCTGATCAACGTATAGAGCTGTAATAACACCCTGTCCTCGAAACACCTGTTGGGCAGAGTTGTTAGTGTTTATAAAGGAGGCTACGGATTACAGCCCACACTATAGCTTGAAGGCTAACCTTTTACAGAAACGCAAAAATATTTTAGTTAATTCTATTGCAGTAATTATGATTGTTATATATATATATATTTATTTATTTGATAAAACGTATGTATATATTGTACTATCTATTTTTTTGATAGTCTACAGAATTATTTGTTAATTGGAGGAACACAATAATGTGTTTAACGAAAATTATTGTTTTAAATACCTAATTAGACAGGGGTGTAGATATTAAAGTACATAAGAGTCTAAATAGGTAATTAAATGTTAAACTATTGTTGGGTTTAACATTTATAAATGGGTATAACATTTATTTGACGAAGTGAATTAGTCAATGCTAGATGAGATTCTAGCGAAACGTCGGAACTGTGATTTTATGCATTTCAGAAAGAACGGATGTACTCCGGATATTAACTGTAGTTGTATGTAAATGTAATGAATATATGTATATATATATATATATATATATATATATATATATATATATAAATGTTAAATAAATCGCTATTTTATAAATTTAATCATAATTAATAAATAAATATATATAATAAATTACAGAATTATTTGTTGATTGGAGGAACACAATAATGTGTGTAACGACAATTATTGTTTTAAAAGCTTAATTACATAAGGGTGTAGATATTAAAGTACACAAGAGTGTAAATAGGTAATTAAATGAGGGAGAAATGAGGGAATTACCAAAGGGTATAAATACTTAATGTAATATGAGTGTAAACAGTAATTGAAAAAGAGTGTTATAATGAGGGTGTAAATCGTTATTTATAACTTTCAGAAAATGTGGTGTAATCTTTTATTTTAAGTAAACAAACCCTTGACGATTGTTTTGCAATCGAAATGTACAACAGGACTTATATAAAAAGTGTTTGGGATGTAAGATGGTTTATTTATTCGTAATAGACTAAATAGTTAATAACATAAAGGTATAAATAGTCAATTATATAAGGGTGAAATTAATTGATAACATAAGGATGTAAATAGTTAATTACATTAGGGTGTAAACATAAAGGTGAAAGGTACAGGTCAAGAATATGAAAAATTATTCTAGTTAACGGGAAAATGTTATTTGTGCTTTTTCCATCATAGAGTTCAGGAAAATCGATTAAATGTTTTCATATTTTTTAAAAACTTTTATCAATAGACTGTCAAGGATAAATATATTTTCATATAGCCTCCCAGATTAGACATTTTCTTCTTACAACACAATAGCAATTTACAGTCTATATTCATATTGAATTAGATACAGCTAACGATTGAAATATTGCACTTTTTATGAAATCGTCGTTAGTTGTCGTTTACGTTGTATTATTTATGATATCAGATCCTAATAATTCCAGAAAAAGACAGGTTACTAGGTTTGAAAATTATTACGTATGATATATAACAATTAATAGTTATTCATTAGTGAATCCAGTAGTACTAGTTGATCAAGGTAAGTTCACTATTTAGCTCGTGAGAATTATATTTGTCTTAGATATATAGAGCTATTTCACAATTGTTGTATTAGAAATAATTTTATTTTACATATCTAATATTTGTTTTTTTATAGTCTAGAGAATTGCTAGGATGTACTAAATATTGAGGACAGGAAAAGAAATGTACCGAATATTTTGAACACTTATTTGAAATTGTTTCTATACTATTAAGTTATTTGAAACTGTTTCTATACTATTAAGTTATTTGAAACTGTTTCTATACTATTAAGTTATTTGAAACTGTTTCTATACTATTAAGTTATTTGAAACTGTTTCTATACTATTAAGTTATTTGAAACTGTTTCTATACTATTAAGTTATTTGAAACTGTTTCTATACTATTAAGTTATTTGAAACTGTTTCTATACTATTAAGTTATTTGAAACTGTTTCTATACTATTAAGTTATTTGAAACTGTTTCCATACTATTAAGTTATTTGAAACTGTTTCCATACTATTAAGTTATTTGAAACTGTTTCTATACTATTAAGTTATTTGAAACTGTTTCTATACTATTAAGTTATTTGAAACTGTTTCCATACTATTAAGTTATTTGAAACTGTTTCTATACTATTAAGTTATTTGAAACTGTTTCCATGCTATTAAGTTATTTGAAACTGTTTCTATACTATTAAGTTATTTGAAACTGTTTCTATACTATTAAGTTATTTGAAACTGTTTCCATACTATTAAGTTATTTGAAACTGTTTCTATACTATTAAGTTATTTGAAACTGTTTCTATACTATTAAGTTATTTGAAACTGTTTCTATACTATTAAGTTATTTGAAACTGTTTCCATACTATTAAGTTATTTGAAACTGTTTCCATACTATTAAGTTATTTGAAACTGTTTCTATACTATTAAGTTATTTGAAACTGTTTCTATACTATTAAGTTATTTGAAACTGTTTCCATACTATTAAGTTATTTGAAACTGTTTCTATACTAATAAGTTATTTGAAACTGTTTCTATACTATTAAGTTATTTGAAACTGTTTCCATACTATTAAGTTATTTGAAACTGTTTCTATACTATTAAGTTATTTGAAACTGTTTCTATACTATTAAGTTATTTGAAACTGTTTCCATACTATTAAGTTATTGGAAACTGTTTCTATACTATTAAGTTATTTGAAACTGTTTCTATACTATTAAGTTATTTGAAACTGTTTCTATACTATTAAGTTATTTGAAACTGTTTCTATACTATTAAGTTATTTGAAACTGTTTCTATACTATTAAGTTATTTGAAACTGTTTCTATACTATTAAGTTATTTGAAACTGTTTCTACACTATTAAGTTATTTGAAACTGTTTCTATACTATTAAGTTATTTGAAACTGTTTCTATACTATTAAGTTATTTGAAACTGTTTCTATACTATTAAGTTATTTGAAAGATCGGTATTTATGGTCACAACCGTTTCAAATATAACTATCAACATTTGTTACAATGTTTGGTTCTAATTCTAATTCTTTCTAGTGTTTTTGAGATCATAACTATATAAAACGGCTTTTAATTGTAGTCCGTTATATAGAACAATGGTCGATAAAAAACAGTTTAGTTTAAGTAGTTTTTATTGTCTAGATAATTTTTATTTATTCATTTTTGTGTGAAACTGTCCAGTAAGAATATCTGAACAAAGAATATGTTAAAAAATGAATTAATACTTTATCACCTGAGTTTAACGTTTTAGAACACAATAGTTACAAAAACTATATAAACACGGGCTTTCCAAAATAATTTAATTCCTTTTACACTATACATGTTCTTGAACATCAATTTCTAGCCTGAACAATCTAAAGAAAGGTATATTATTGTTCACTGAGTCTAAAACTAATCATGTAGAACTAAAATTACAAGCTATGAACAGTAACTAATGTTAAAAATTTTGTCTTTATGAAATATAAATATTTATAAACGAGGAGAAACTGTAGTTAAAAAAAATATTTATTTAATTAACAATTCAATACAAAGCCTAAAATATAGGGGAAATTTTAGTTTAAAAATAAAGTTGTAAATCATATACTGTTTCCCTTCCTATTTATACTCAAGTGATTCCAATTGATAGTAGTTTAAAAAACTGTTATCCCGTCACGTTTTATATTCAACACTTGATTTCGATAAATCCAATCGAGTTTTAGCTATTTCCTTGAACGGTTTATGATTCACAGCAAAAGATAACCTACATTAAAAAATAACATACTTTAACACGACTTCTTATCATTTATAATACAAAAATACTGATTTTTTTACTTCATAGAGTGTTCTGGAGTTTCACTCATATTTATTACAATGTATATATTTACATAAAAAAAAAATGGATTCCTCTTAACAAGAAATACGTAAGCCTATATGATATTTTATTAAAATTAAAAAAACTAACCAGATTCCAAACAATCCCGATGTAGGCCTATTATTGATCTGTTGCCACTAATTAGAATTAAATTAATCAAATTTAGAGATCTTAAAATAATCTTTTTTATATAATTACAATATCCGTTATCTGTATCAAGACGTCGTTATTGATAAAAAAAGAACACATTGGTACGAATATTAATAATTGATTGAACAATTTACAACTCGGCCCATCCTTGATGCTACATCAAATTTACTTTGAAAAAATAATTTTTCTGGTTAATGAAATAGACACTCACTCTCTCTCTCTCTCTCTCTCTATATATATATATATATATATATATATATATATATATATAGAGAGAGAGAGAGAGAGAGAGAGAGAGAGAGGAAGGGAGAGAGAGAGCGAGAGAGAGAGGCAGACAGACAGTCAGACAGACAGTTAGACAGACAGACAGCCAGAGAGAGAGAGAGAGAATTTGTCTTGATTTGTGTTTCAAAAAATTTTAAACTATACTACAAGACTGATTTCATCACATACTAGAGCTATAACAGTCATGTTCATTGAAATCGATGTCTTGAGTTACATCTGAAGATGTCAAACACGATATTTATTGTTTGATAATTTGCGCTCCTGGACAAATTGTTTTTGAAATGCTTAAGAAACTGGTACTGTACTAATAAACTTGTTAGTAGCCCTAAACAAGTAGTGGTATAATTATTATAAGAATTCTTAGGAAATACAAATTTTAAAATACCAAGAAAAATACAAAATAAACATATGATATTATAAATTACAAAAATACGGTGATGTTTAATAATCAACTCCAAACGTTTATGATTTTGAAAAAATATAAACCTGCTGATGTAGAAAATTCTCACACCACGAAAACAAAATAAATTTAAGCCCTAATGTGCCAAAATATAAACGTTATGGAAAAAGGAAGAAATAACCTAACTTTACAACGAACACAAAGGCTTCGTAGCGTACAGCTATAAAGTTTCTTGTCAGGATAAGGTTATGGTTACCATATTAACGTATGCGTCAGCTAGCTGAATGGTATGTGCAGTGACCTATCTTCCATATCATACATTCACTGATTAGTTCATGCTGAGATGCTTTTTATTTTTGTTTAACAAACACTAAACCCCTTCTTACAGGTTACTTTGTATGTTGTCGCTAAATTGAAATTTATAGTAGATTCCTGTGTTTCAATCAGTTTAAAAACACAAGTATTGTTAAACAAATGTAAATTTAGTATCTCAGTTTCTTATTAGCAACACGCAATGTTTTGTGTATTACATAACTGAAAATAGATACAGATGGTTAATTTATCAAACAAATTGAAAATAAGTTATAACAATAACTCAGAAACAATAACTGGTTAATTTATCAAACAAATTGAAAATAAGTTATAACAATAACTCAGAAACAATAACTGGTTAATTTATCAAACAAATTGAAAATTAGACTTATAACAATAACTCAGAAACAATAACTGGTTAATTTATCAAACAAATTGAAAATTAGACTTATAACAATAACTCAGAAACAATAACTGGTTAATTTATCAAACAAATTGAAAATTAGACTTATAACAATAACTCAGAAACAATAACTGGTTAATTTATCAAACAAATTGAAAATAAGTTATAACAATAACTCAGAAACAATAACTGGTTAATTTATCAAACAAATTGAAAATTAGACTTATAACAATAACTCAGAAACAATAACTGGTTAATTTATCAAACAAATTGAAAATAAGTTATAACAATAACTCAGAAACAATAACTGGTTAATTTATCAAACAAATTGAAAATTAGACTTATAACAATAACTCAGAAACAATAACTGGTTAATTTATCAAACAAATTGAAAATAAGTTATAACAATAACTCAGAAACAATAACTGGTTAATTTATCAAACAAATTGAAAATTAGACTTATAACAATAACTCAGAAACAATAACTGGTTAATTTATCAAACAAATTGAAAATAAGTTATAACAATAACTCAGAAACAATAACTGGTTAATTTATCAAACAAATTGAAAATTAGACTTATAACAATAACTCAGAAACAATAACTGGTTAATTTATCAAATAAATTGAAAATTAGACTTATAACAATAACTCAGAAACAATAACTGGTTAATTTATCAAACAAATTGAAAATAAGTTATAACAATAACTCAGAAACAATAACTGGTTAATTTATCAAACAAATTGAAAATTAGACTTATAACAATAACTCAGAAACAATAACTGGTTAATTTATCAAACAAATTGAAAATAAGTTATAACAATAACTCAGAAACAATAACTGGTTAATTTATCAAACAAATTGAAAATAAGTTATAACAATAACTCAGAAACAATAACTGGTTAATTTATCAAACAAATTGAAAATTAGACTTATAACAATAACTCAGAAACAATAACTGGTTAATTTATCAAACAAATTGAAAATTAGACTTATAACAATAACTCAGAAACAATAACTGGTTAATTTATCAAATAAATTGAAAATTAGACTTATAACAATAACTCAGAAACAATAACTTTTAAAATCCCTAGTTTTCACTTAATTTATTTCATCACGTTTCAGCAAACCCATTAACATGTGACTTCACACTCAAAAACTGTTGTTTCTCCTTTGTCCTAATGAAGTGCTGCTTCCTGGTGATAAAAATATAAAGTAATCTCATATTTGTAATAAAAAACAGTGGTAAAGAGTGGTTTAAACCGTAAAAGGGGAAATATATAACTCAAACGTTGATGTTTATTTTAAGCAACGCTGGTAAAAATGGGGTTTAAAAGATTTGGTTGGGATGGAAATGGTATGAAAATAAAATAAAATTTGCTATAGTTGATTAGCCAGTTGACAAACGAAGTATATTCCACACTGTATACGTGTATACCATTCTAAAAGGATTTATTAATTAAGAGCTTAGTTATAAAAAAACAACAAACTCTTCTGGATTTATTGGAACAATGAATAAATTAAGAGTTCTCAAAATGTTTTTAAAACAACGATTCAGTTACTAGCCACTCAGCTTGGTAAATAAGATATTATTTGATCAAATATGTCAAAAACGTATCTACTATAAATTAAGATTGAAACATGTGTAGAAAAAATATCATTTAGTACTTTAAATTTTATATCTCTGTTCGTGTGTTTCGCATCGTTTAAAATGACCGTAACAAAACAGCTAATAGTTTAGAAAGAGTGCATTAGGCAAAGTTAACTAATATTACAAAATTTGAACAAAATAGATAAAGCCCGGTTAGAGACGGACAATATGGCAGTATTTTATTAGGCAAAATTTAAATCTATCAAGGAAAAATTATTTACATTAGTAAAGTTTGTTAAAATAGCCTCGATCAGTAGACAGAAATCAAATAGGTAGCCTTAGTTTAAAAGAACAAACGTTTGAAAGACACACAATAGGTTTTAAAAGAATAGATTTGGTCATATAGAATATGTATACATCCGCGGAACAGGGTTTTAAATAGTCACCAGTGATGAACTGCGAGAACATAGACAGTGTGATTAAATAAATAAGGACCTACCAGAACGGGGAAACCAGTAGAACGAAAACAGAAAACGAAATACATATATTTTGTAAAACTACTCGGTGTTATAAAAGGTCCAGATATTAAAGGTGGAGTCTATTTATAAACAAGCCTGTCGCTATGACGACGCTACTCTGATTGGGCAAAGCGAATGGTAAAGAAGAAAATAACATTTTACACGAACGCCAAGATATATTTAGCGTAGCTTGAATTGAGTGAGATGGAAGCCTTTGAAGGACGCATACGCTTTTCTTGTTGCTGCGACAGTTCATTTAATAATAGGATAAAATTATGCGAAATGTAAACCCGGGTCAATGTTAAACGCAGCTTCGACTATAGGTCTAATTATCCGAAGTGAGCAATCTCAACGATCCAATAGTAGCCCCCCAACTTTTAAATTATAAGACGCCAAGTTCACGAAAATTTTACAAGATGCCATCAAATATGTGCTTTTATAATAGTGATTCAAGATTCCAAATTAAAGAATTTTATTAAAATTCATAAGGAAATTTAATCAAAGAAGAAAAAATATGCTGAACTACAATTCAAAAATTGAACAAATCTAACAATTCGAACTACTACAACCAAACCCCTTACATTGATTGTAGATATGGAGGGACGGAATTCACCAAAGTCAGATGATATTCTACTGGAATGTTTACCAGGTTTTTATAAACTTTGAGTTCTTTTAAATCATAACTTTATTTCGAAATTTTATTAATTGAAATACAAAAATTATAAAACAATATTGGCATAAGAGAGATACATGCCTCATAGTATCTTTATTAATTTTGAAAATTGGCTTTCCCTACAATCGATTTCTCAATATGAAAGTAAATAATTATTTCAGGCAAGAAGTTTAAATATGGCTTCATTACACAAGTAAATAATGAATAATCATTTTGATTATTTTTTGTTAAAACATTACAGGTATTTCCCAATTCCAACATTAACTTTTACTTACTAAGAACGAGGAAACAAGTTTATGGGCACGTAAGTACCAAAACGTAAAAGAAATCTAAGGACAAATCCATTTAGCTCCCGCAGAGTTGGAACAGATTTTATCAGCTTTATTTAGCAAAATCCCTTTCACCGGAAGTTACGCGCTACTTTGAAGCTTACTTCCGATTCGCTGGTTTCACAAAGGAAATCAAGTTTACAAATTTCAATTCTTTTGATCAAATAAATTTCTTCTTGTATCGACTGAATTTTTCGTTGATGTAGAATCCGCTCAGAAAATCTTACAAAGTGCAAGGTTTCTTATATTGTATAGTAAGAACGCATTTAATAATGAATGTCATTCTGTATGTCGACTGAAATCTTTGAAATACATCCAAAGCTTTCAGGTTATTGATCTTTTTGTTCCAGTAAGAAAAAAATAACATTAACTTGAAAATATCATAAGAAAACTAGTAATTACACATTTACTTTTGAAGTTATTTTTACGGAATCCTACTTTTAGACTAACGCAATATAATGAATTGGTAAAATAGAAGATAATATGATAGACTGAGGCAAGAGTGAATTGTGAGTCTAAGATGAAAATTTTTGTCGATTAGAAGTATCAATGTTTTGGGAAGGAAAATTCATTTAAACGCCAGATCTTAATTTATATCCCAAAACAAGTTGTTTGATAAACGTATTTTAGAGAAAACAAAATAGGAAAGTTCTGGTTCAACTTAGGATCTACGTTCAGAGCTATTTTACTACAAGAAACATTTTTCGTTTAGTGAAGTGACACTAGAGAAAGACCGGTAACTGTTAAACCTAAGCTTTCTACCTAAATAGGGCTACATTAATCTTAATATTATTTTATACACAGACATTGCAAGTATTATCTTATTTTGTAAATGTAGAACCTACAATATTTATTTTATTAATCCACATAGTGGTTTCAAGAAAAGGTATTTATGTGAGGAATGTAAATAAAATGTAACAAGTAAACTGAGGTAAGGTACATCCTGTTTCGATAATAAATTTTTGTATAGATATATAAATTTCATGTTGGTTTGTGTACGCTTTAAAAACTCTAAAATGTTTCTAACGATTGAGCACAAATTTTGATATGAAATAGAATCCGTTTTAAAAATTGTTATTATATATATTTTCGTCAGTAATATACCGCGAGAAAAATTATTTTTCAACGATCAGCTGTCTTCATTTGATATGGATTACGCAATGTTACAACACCGGTGATCTACAGTCATATGTCCAATGAAGTATTGCCAAATTTACGCGAGGTTATAAATGAATTTATGAGCGCATAATTTAAATGATAAACGGCGGCGTTAGGGATAACGTCCTCTTCTAGGACGAACTGAAACATTTCTTATTAGACTGATTCCGGAGATCGTTCGATCATAAAATGACATAACAATACCCTTATATTGCTTTACCAGATGTGGCCTGAACGCTGTACCACACCCCAGGATGGACGCAGCCCACCTACCCCAGTGTCCGGGTCTAGCAGCTCTTCTCTGGAAGAAGAAGACAACTACAGAAAGATTTCGTGGACTACTGGTCAGCACACCGCAAAGGGTAAACGTGCCAAGGGTGGGCTTTGGTCAGTAAGTAAGTAAGTGTTGCTTTACCATCTGAAGTTGCAAAATTAAACTTCTATGAAACTTAGACCTCTGCTTCATTTTGTTCTCCATGGAACCCAAAATGTACCACAGCGAAGCGTCAGAGTTTGAATGGAGTAACTAGCTTGGTTAAAACAAAAACTCGTACTTTGATTATTCCATACTAAATACTATCATACATGTGTGTCTTTTTCTTTACGACAATTTAAATATGTCGTAAAAAGTAAGTCGTATAAGTAAGTAAAATATGTCGTATATGACTAGGAAAAGTGTTTTTGAAATCATTGCAAGGAACTTCAGTTTTAGACTGGCGCTGTAACTTTGTAAATTTGTCAGTTTTGAAATATTTTAAAAGTATAATATTTATTGACTTGTATTGGGATACATAATAAGTGCACACGGAATTTATTATCAACTAACTGTACATTTCTTTCCACATCTTACTTATATTTAAAACATTTCAGCGGTTTTTGTAATATCTTATAACTATAAAAAACTTAATTGTAGATAAGTTTATTTGTGAACTATTACTACTAATACTGGTTATTTTAATTATGTACCAATGTATTAAAGGCCTGAGGATTTAAACGTTGCCTGTTGAAATAAATATTTAGTACCTGACTCACAAATCAACCCCATCTATTTAAACAATAATCCTTGGGAGTGTAAACATCATTCATATAATCAGTGATGGTTTTAACGGAAATTATCCACGATTTACTCGCAATATCTCACAAAATACTAAAGACACAGTGTTATCACCTGTTTTATTCCCAAATGTCATAGGAAACAACCATTGTTGTCCCTAATTACTACCCTAAGACCTTTAATATGAGCAGATACGCAGAAATGAAATCATCCTTTTCTAGCTTCATCATCCTAATTTGTTCTCTCTTGTTTTCTTATTTCCTAGTTTGAATAATCACCTAGCATTGAAATGTTTTAATTTATATATATATATATATATATATATATATATATATATATATATATATATATATATATATATATATAATAAATTAAAAATATTTCAAAAACAAGAATACTTTTAATGAATATATTTATTCAAAGCTTTTCGCCGATAAAATAGTACCACCATCTTCAGAAAAATAATTATCTAATAAAATATTTTTCATTAGATAATTATTTTTCTGAAGATGCTGGTACTATTTTATCGGCGAAAAGCTTTGAATAAATATATTCATTAAAAGTATTCTTGTTTTTGAAATATTTTAAATTTATTAACTATATTACAGGAAAACATATCACCATATTTAATATATATATATATATATATATATATATATATATATTTTTTTTTTTTTTTAAATTATAGATTTGTCCATCAAAATCAAATAATATCGTCGGACGATAAAATATTGCCTCCATTTTAACTCAATAAATATCGATGTAGAAGAGCAGGTTTTACTGCTATTTTTAAATCCTTTAAGTTTATTCCATTGTAAAAGCGTTTACTACTCGTAACAACGAAATTGGGTCGTAAAGCTGGTGTTACACGTGTCAAAACTCGCTTTATATGACATTGCTTAACAGAGTGTGGTTCGGGTCATGTACCATTAACATCTCTCCAGGCATTATTAACACCAAACATTTACCACTAGATTTAAACTACTAAAGTGAAGTCGACACACTTGTAACCAAACAGAAGAGTTACAATGCATGAGGCAACGTTTCTAAGCTACAACCAACTATTGTATCTAATTAATTAAATTTATTATTTAATGAAGGAACTATCTTGGTCAAAACAAAAATTCGTACTCTCATTATCCCAAACTAAATACTATCATATATGTTTTTGTTTGCTTTACAACAATTTAAATATGAAGGGGAAAAGTATTTTTTAAACCATTGCACGGAACTTTATACAAATTTTATGCTTCGCTTCGATGTGGCACATTGTAGTTTCAAGGATGAGAAATGAAGAACAAAACAAAGCTCAGGGCTAAATTTCGTAGAAGTTCAATTTTCCAACTTCAGAAGGTAAAGCATGTACCATATTATTAACATACTTCCAACTTTTCACCCACAGCCTACTATAAATTCACGGGGGACTCTAGAAACGTTCTAACAAGACTTATAGAAAGGTAAACAAATTACAAATTCGATTCTTATAAGAATTACAGGACTGAGAGTTGTTGTAAATGGTTGTAGAAGCGTATTTACTTGCATTTTCCTTATGGAATAATTTAACAAGTCATTTTAATCTGACCAAAAATATGAAAGTGTTTATAAAACTACAATATTTTCTCTTCTGATAATTTATTCTGCTTCATTAAATATAAAAATTAGTTTTAGAATACTTAAACTTTAACATAAACATTTAGAAATTTGAAGTTCTTATATTTTAACGTTAAAAGATTAGTTGAAAATTGTGTATGAATATCTATCTAGACAGATATAAATTTGTCGTATTTATAGAAACCTAAGGATCGCATTCTATATATTTAACTTCAGGGATTAAAAAATTTTTTCATGTAAACCACTTCTCCTGTTAATAATAATTAAAAGTTACGGTAAAGCTCTGACACATTAACAACAATTATCCATTCCATAAATCACAATTCCTGCATCTCCTGGGGCGGAAGATATAATGTGTTCGACGCCTTTGCAAACCTACTCCCTCCTGTAACATATTTAATAGCAAGCCTTAATATTCCCCTTTAGCAAACTTACCTCACCCTTTAACATATTTAATAACAAGCCTTAATATTCTCCTTTTGGAAACCTACCCCTCCTTTCACATATTTAATAGCAAGCCTTAATATTCCTCTTTTGCAAACCTACCACCTCCTTTAACATATTTAAGAGCAAGCCTTAATATTCCCCTTTTGCAAACCTACCACCTCCTTTAACATATTTAATAGCAAGCAGTTATATTCTCCTATTGGAACCTACCCCCTCCTTTAACATATTTAATTGCAAGACCTAATATTTCTCTTTTGCAAACCTATCCTTTTTTTTAACATATTTAATAGCAAGCCTTTATATTCTCCTATTGGAACCTACCCCCTCCTTTAACATATTTAATCGCAAGACCTAATATTTCTCGTTTGCAAACCTATCCTTTTTTTTAACATATTTAATAGCTAGCCTTAATATTCGAAAATTTCCCTTTGCAAAGAAGAATGATTACTTAGAGGAATTAAATTTAAGGAAAATACGATTGTAAATATTTTTACTCATTATTCAGTAAATAGATTGCTTAAAATTAGAAAATCGATCATCTTCAAAAGTTGACGTCTGAAATACAGTTTTTTAACAATTCCCCTATGACAATGTTTATATTGTGCTCTTTATATATTGATTCAAATTATAATTCTTGCGTTAGGATTAATGCTTATAAATGTTAAATTATTAAGATGAATTTCAATGTAAACGGGTTTTCACCAAACAAAGAGACAGAGTATTACTCAATCACACAAACCATGGTTCCAGCAAAACTTTAACGTTCTGTAGGAAGTATATAGGTAACCGTAGCAGAGAATACGAGTATAGTGGGTAAAACGTAATATGAAATAAATTGATTGTATTACTCCGTAACATAAATACTTAAAACGGAGGAAAACAATTGTGTGAATTATGTTTAAATTTGTTATCCTCATCATATTTCTACCATTAGCGTTTCCCTAACTTATAAATAATTTTTATAATAATCCTTGAAAGCCAAAATTATTTTCAAATGTTTTTTTAACATTAAAGGATATACAAGTTTTGCTCAAAAGTCTTACATATCTGAAAATATTGAAATCATAAAAATATTATGTTTATGAAGTAACATAAAACTTAATAAATTAAAAAAATGTTCCCACTATGAAATGGCTGGAAGCTTCAATCTTAATAAGCAAACCAAATTCGTAGGTGGAAGGTGCTCAGGTTCCCGATTTATCCCCTCAGTCCTCAGGCTAGTTAATTGTTTATTTTTCGAACTAGTATCATATTTGCCAATATATATATATATATATATATATATATATATATATATATATATATATATTTCTTGTTTAATAATTTAATACAACATAGGTTATTCAAATACATGGATATTTATTAATTTATATTCAAAGCTTTTCTTTGGTAAACAGTACCAACATCATCAGGAATAAAAAATTTCTAATAATGAAAATGTTTTAGGCCTATATCTTGCATTATTGTATTTTTCATTCCTGATGATGTTTGTACTGTTTACCAACGAAAAGCTTTGAATAGAAATTAATAAATATTCTTGTATTTGAATAACCTATATTATTTTAGATTATTAAACAAGAAATATATATATATATATATATATATATATATATACACAGTATACATACATATATATATATATATATATATATATATATATATATATATATATATATATAATATGATATCTTGAACAGTAATAAAAAACAACTGAAGTTATTCAATTAAAAGTACTATTTCATTATTTTTATTGAAAGCTTTTCGTTGATAAGCAGTACCAACATCATCAGGAATGATTTATGTATTTGAAGTAAATCAGTTACATATATCAAATAGATTTTTCAAATATCCATTTTATGTACTTTCTCGGAATATTATTTTTATGTTTTAAAATCTAATAATCCAAACTGCTACTTTCAAGGTAAAATGGGAATGTTGTAGATTGTCATAAAAAACTATTGTTTACCAACTTTATACATTGCAGTTTTCTTTAGATATGAACGTAGACTTTTGTGTAAATTTTAGTGAATTATTTCACTTTGCGAAATCCATTGAGATATGTTTAGTATTACTTGGTAACTTACAGCTTTGTTGGTATCGGAAAATGTATAGACAGATTTATATTGCACCAATTTCCTTGGAAACACCTATTGTATCTTGAAATTCAAATCGTTGACTTCCAAATTTTTTTCTGCCAAAACTATTTTTTTTTACAGCCACTTTTGATCTTTCTGCTAGCCACTCATGATTCAATTATTGTTTATGTATGTAGGGAAATATCTGGAGAAAGAGAGCATTTTGCGAATTAATGATTGTCGGTCTGCAATTTTAGCTATCAAGTATTTTCAAGTTCGCCTATTTTTCTATCGCCGATACCTAACTGTAGTTTTGAGAATGTTTCCGCGGATAAATCTTGAAGCGTTTGAATGCTCATATTTTCTTTAAGCTGTGCTATTTCAACATTATAACACAGTGGCGTAATTTCAAGCAAGCGTTGATTTCAGCGTTCGTTAACGTAGAATGACGGAAAGTGTTTGTTTGAAATCACCTGAAAGGAGTAAAGTGTGCCGCCAAAGAGTTTGTCGTTTTTTATGTCTTTTAATGTCGTGTATGTGTACGATAGTGCATTAATTCTCGACGATAATTTTATATTTTTTCATCACTATGGCCATGAAAGATTGTTTTTCTATGTCTGAATTACTTTGAATATTTATTGGCAGCTTAAATGCTGAATGATATGGTCTGCCTTCATACCAATAAAGTTTCTGCAATGTCAGGTGATGCAACTGCTAAAGCGATGCCATTATTAGATCGTAATTGGGGAGAATTAGAGGTATTAGAATTGAGAAATGTTTTGCCAGTTCTAGTTGAACTGTTAATGTATTTTATAAAATAAGTATATATTTCTCTTTTTAAAAATTTTGCACGCACTTAGTATTATAGTATTATTAATTGTTGTTTGATAATAAATAAAATAATAAATAATAAATGAGAATAATTAAATGTATGAAAATATTCTGGAATGGTTTACACAGTTATCATGGTTGTTGTTGGCAGGAGTTCGTGATACGTGTGGAAAACTATTGATTTATATTAGATCACTTGATTAACCGAACGTGAGAAATATCTTGATCAAAATTTGAATAAGTAATTATCAAAAAAATAGGGGTTGATGGTAGAAAGGTGAAAATTTAGGTTTATATTTATTTGTTTCCTGGTTATATATATATATATATATATATATATATATATATATATATATATATATATATATATATATATATAAAGATGTGACAAATATATTGAAAATGAGAGTTTAAGTTGTGGAAAATCAGTAAGAATAATTAATGTGATAGGAGCATATCGCACACCCGCAGTGACGAAAAAGGTGTGGTCATTTTAAATAAACAAGGGAAAGTAATTATTTTTTTTGCAGTGACCATGTTGTGTATTGCACGTTGCTCGTGTAGAAGGGGGAAATGAAAGTCTCGTGGGAAATCATACAATGTTATGCTATTCGTACATTACTGTAGGTAAAAGCATTGTTATGATCAAACATGCTTCGGAATATGACACGTTGATGCCACAGTACAGCAGTGCACAGTTACGCAATGTTTCTAAAGCGAATGTTTTATTTACCACATCGAAAATGCATACACTTTATTTACGAACAAAATAATTTTGTTTAAACTGTAATCATAATTTAAAAACAGATTTTCTCCAAAAAACATTACTTGTTTGTTTAGGAAGTATACCGATGAAAACATTGTTAAAAACAAATTTAACCTTACATTAGGTGTTTTTAAACTCATGAGTGCAATTAGAATATCACACCAACTCAACAGCGGAATATGTGCAAAATATTCAGTTGTTTTCTTATTGTTTAAAAAGGGTAATAGTTCAACTCTACTCATATAAAATAATCATACGAAAATTGGATTAACGAAAATTTTACTGTACAATGTTTATTTTAAAATATAGTGGTCAAACAAAAACATATATCCATAAGTTAAGGAAGTTTAAGGATCAGCTGGTAAGAATAACTTCTATATTGCTTATATTTATGATGATTATTTCTACATATATATAATATATATATATTTAAAAAACTGTATAATAGCCCTCCTCTACCTATAGGTGTTCTATCTCTAGAAACGACTTGATTTCAGTTGTCATCAAACAGTCAGCTAAGATAGTTTCATTTTTAGTTTTGTGAATATAATTTCAGATAGACGTAACAATAACTCAATAAAAATATTTATAGGAGAATAGTAACGTATATAAAAGCAACAAGGATCGTCCCGGGTAGTAGGTGTAGTTCAATACGAGTATAGAAAATGAGTGTTTAAATTTTTAGTTATTGTGATTTTTTATTTTAGTTTATCGATGGTTTCGTAAACAACTAAGAAAACAAAGTCGGAAATCTGTGAAAATCTTCTAAGTGGTAATATATCATTATTTATATGAACACCTTTTAAAAACAAAAAATGTCATACAAATGAAATTATAAAAAACGAAAGATAAAAATAGTTTTGAGATTTGTTTGAAGATTACGATTACTGTAGAGTTACGTATATAATAAAGCTAAATAGTTGAAATTAAGTTCATACATGAATATACTCTTTTATCTGTGAATTTTAAATTTTGTCTAGCAATATGTAATTAAAATTTAAATTGACCAATTTTAGTTCCATTATTTACCATGCCTAATATTTATATGAATAAATATAACTTTATGCACGAAACTGCTAAATGGGGACTTATGAATGTTCATATAGTACATCTCACTACCTCATTTGCTTCTTTAAACAAGTAAGAAGAGAAAGTAAAGGTGGCTTAGGGAATGGAGGAGTAATAAAGGAGACCATAGTAGGGAAGTAGAAAAGAGAAAAAAAGGTTTCCTACATAATGGTTTATGTTTACTGAGTAGCAACTTTATGGGGGCCAGTACGTCAGTAAGTATGGAGCCTATCGCGAGGTACAAGTAGCCACTAACCACTACAGTAATGCCATGCAGTTTACTGATATCCTCTTCCGTACATAGGGGTTTTCGTATATTGCATACATTCATCTTTACACCCCTTATACTAATATAGAATTCTACTCCACCAGACGTTTTATGACCTTGATCCTTCCTAATTTGGCAGACAAAAACTCACCTACCTTTTCCACTTGCTTTTTGAAGGTCGCTTAGTGTCATTTCGTACTCCAAAGTATCAGAGGACTGCTGTAAGTGCTATCATTAACTGATTTACTGTTTCTCTTCGACAACAGCCGATCTCTGATGGCTTTTATAGCTTCATTTGCTATATGTCCGGTCAAACGTTCCTTCAGGCAAATTTAGTTGATTTGTGTTTGTGTATGTGTGTGTGTGTGTGTGTGTGTATGTGTGTGTGTGTGTGTGTGTGTGTGTGTGTGTGTGTGTGTGTGTGTGTGTGTGTGTGTGTGTGTGTGTGTGTGTGTGTGTGTGTGTGTGTGTGTGTGTGTGTGTGTGTGTGTGTGTGTGTGTGTGTGTTTGTGTGTATGTGTTTGTGTGTGTGTATGTGTGTGTGTATGTGTGTGTGTGTGTGTGTGTGTGTGTGTGAGTGTGTGTGTGTGTGTGTGTGTGTGTGTGTGTATGTGTGTGTGTATGTGTGTGTGTGTGTGTGTGTGTGTGTGTGTGTGTGTGTGTGTGTGTGTGTGTGTGTGTGTGTGTGTGTGTGTGTGTGTGTGTGTGTGTGTGTGTGTGTGTGTGTGTGTGTGTGTGTAGTGTGTTTGTGCGTGTGTGTGTGTGTGTTTGTGTGTATGTGTTTGTGTATGTGTGTGTGTATGTGTGTGTGTATGTGTGTGTGTGTGTGTGTGTGTGTGTGTGTGTGTGTGTGTGTGTGTGTGTGTGAGTGTGTGAGTGTGTGTGTGTGTGTGTGTGTGTGTGTTTGTGTGCAATCGCGTACGTCTACACCATCAATTAGCTATGCAGCAAATGAGATAGTTAGGAATAAAGATTTTGCACTTTAAAAAAACACATACCAATGATTTACCATATTATATTTTATATAATGTTATAAAAAATGTTTTTATATAAGACGGATTTTACTAGTAAATGTCTCTCACGTTTTTACAGTGGCTTTAATGTAGTAATGTAGGTTTTGTCATTTACGTTTAAAGTTTTTTACAAGTAAATAAAATAAAATATCTCTTTATGTTTAAAACCATTTCTGTTTTAAGAAGATACATTATTACTAAAATATTGAAGCAGAAAATATTTTGTCATTTATGTTTTAACTATACATTATTAACAAAATAATTCTATAAATTCCTAGAGTAAAATTTTTATCTCTGATAAATGTTATGGTTAGTGACATTAAGTCAATGATCTGTTTGAAATTTCAAGTGATAGAAGTAACCTTATGAAAAATATATTGCATGTCTAATAAATTCCAGGATATAACAATAAATTCCATACAACGAATAATGCACAAAGGCTTTATTGTTAGCAATGATTTAATGGATTGTAGCCACTTAATCACCCGAAATAGTGTAGAAATGCCACAGTAAAGCGTTGTCTTTAATTACAGACAATCAATGCTGCAGCAAATTTACCCTCGTCTAGCAATTCTACCACCATTACGCTGACCGTAGTTTAGATTTAAATAATAATATATTTAATATTAGATAATTTGTTGTCCAGCTATCGAGAGTTGAATTGTGTGTTTATAATTCCAATTATGTCTCTATGGACATAATTAAACAAAACAAAATAAACACACCACAAAAAACAATGAAACAAAAACACTAAATTCAATCAAACACAAACAAAGACAACATAACCTAAAACTCATAAAAGCAGATAAAGGCTTTATGGAGTTACGAAACAGAATTACACAATAAAGTATTATCATATTTTAAAAGCAATGAAATCAAAAAGATACCCACAGACCCCACAAACAAATTTCATACAGAAATAAAAAATAACATACATAAATGAACAAACATAACGAACAAAGAACAAAAACGGCACCTTACACAAATTAATCCACAAGCAACACTCAACGCCTCACCTAAAATACACACAAAAAACTTAATCATAAACACTCACTAGTAACTAACACATCAGCACCTTCACGCAAAATCGCGAAACAACTCCACAAAATAATAAGAAAAAATAAGACATTTCATAACCAGAGCAGTCTAAAAAGCAGCATAGATTTACACAAAAGAGCACACACATGCCACATAACCCTACACTAGTATCATTCGCCATAACCAACCTATACACAAACATAACAATCAAAGAATTAATAAACCAACTTAAACACATGGTAATAGAGAACAACAAACTAGACAACACGACCAAAGAAATAATAAAATTAACAGAAACTTAATTACTTCTCATACACATACAACAACAAATACTAAACACAATACAAATGGCTACGCATGAGATCCTCTATCTCAAGCATATTATCCGAAATATTCATAGACAATCTAGCACATAAACAACAAAACATAATATATTGGTACAGATGACAACTTAATCCTATACAACAGCAGCATAAGACGTATAAACATCTTCCACAGTTACATAAACAAATTAGACAGTAACATAAACTGTATACTGGAATCAGAATATAACAAAATCCACTTTCTAGATCCTATGATAACAAAACAAAACAATAACACACACATTCGAAAAATACAGGAAGTCCACCAACACTGGCAGAGTTATACAAAACACTTCCAATCACGCTACAGAACACAAACATGCTGTCTTCCCCTCCACGATACACAGACTAATCAACATACACATGATCAATGAACATAAAATAAACGATCTCAACACTGTAAAATACATAGCCTATAAAACGGGTATAAACACATCTTGATAAACAATATACTGCCCAAAAACAACACACAGATAACACAACAAAAACAACCATAACACACAAATATAAAAATACATAACATTAACATACATCACACAACTTATCACATACAAAATTAGCTACGTCGTTCCACAAACCTAAATACAAAGTAGCATTTAAAACATCCAACACAACTAATACAACCCTACACAATACAAAAACACACCAGAACAAACTAGACAGAGGAAGAGTATACAAGATTACTTGCAGCTTTTACATAGGACAAAAGGGAGAATCTTTACCACAAGATACAAAGAAAAGATAAGAAACACAACCCAAATCAAAAACATAGACTCACATACAAAACATACAAATTTATAAACACTCACACACCAATATAGAAGCTAACATAAAAATCCTACACCACATAAAAAAGCAACAAACTAAACACAACAGAAACCCACTGTATATTTGTATGATTAAATACAAAATAAAAATTGAAGCAGTTTTCCCACAACCAAATTTGATTTATTTTGCCAATTTCCTTCAAAAGGAAAGTAATTTTTTTATTTCATAGTATAATGAACAATTTACAGTAAGATTTTTCGTATTTATCTTAAAAATAGGTAACAACTCCTATGTGTAGGTTGATTTAGTGCCCACCTGAAAATCTTCTACGCCCCCAGGGAGGAGCGCCCTCCAGTTTAGGATCTCGGACATAAAGAAGAAATTTTATACAGAGCACAGTAGCGTAATTATGATAAATAAATAACAATAACCCTTGCTACAAATATTTAAACACCCTTGATGTACATTAAGCCAACACAGTTAGCATCATCAGAAGGTTACAAACATACTGAGTATGTTTGTAACCTTCTGATGATGCTAACTGTGTTGGCTTAATGTACATCAAGGGTGTTTAAATATTTGTATCATGGGTTATTGTTATTTTCTTATCATAAAGAAGAAAACAAGGATCTAAAACAAAAATTGGTGGGTGTAAAGCATAACAATGAGAAAAGATGAAATAAAATGAAAATAATCAAGGAGGAAAGAAAAACAGGAACAGGGGAATAGATATTGAAGAAATGTATATAATTACACCATTGGTGTGATATACAGTGTAGTAGTAGAGAATAATTATTATCTAGTTTGGTATTTTATTCAATTGTGGAAATTATGCGCTAGCTAATATCATTAGTCCAGGTCTAACCTCAAAAGTTTTGTTTATACAAATAATTAGAAAAAATGATACTTAATCATTAGTACAAACTTATCAGACTGGCATTTAAATTTTCCCAGTTATTAAAATTTGTAAATCTTTACAGAATAAATATTTTAACCCGCTTCTGAAAAAGCTCTTTTTGAAAAAGTTTTTGTATAATGACATTCCTTAGTACAGCAAACACAAGTTGGCAGACGCCGAAAGAAGAGCAAACATGCGATTCTGTGAAAATTATTTCATTTACATTTTTTACGTTTTCTTCAAACAGTCATCTCATAATCCTTTTGGAGCGTTCTAAGGGACGTTATTTATACGGTAAAGCTGCGGTTTACCCTGAGTAATTAACCTTAAGGGACGGAAGCAACTTTGAGCTCTTACATTCGTTTTCATTTTAAAAGACATTGCCGTCATAATTAATTGAAAATTATTTACCCAATTTTATTAAATGAAATGGGCATACAAAAAAGAGAGTATGTATTAAACACAAAAGCACGCGAGAGAGAGATTATTCTCGTTTTTGACGATTTATCGTTTTTCGGTAAAACTAATGATAAAATAGTTTAAGTGTTGTTTCTGAGAAAACATATCTATGTTCTATAGAGTAGCAATTGTATAGCAGAATGTTTATTAGTTTAACGAATTAATAGCTATTAGTTTACCTATTACTCTTAGCCTAATGTGTAACTGTTTACAAAAACAAACAAAAATGTGTAACTGATCTTAAAAACCATTTTTCTATGACACAATTACAAGACAAAAGAGTTCTCAGCACAAGTCTTAGAAATGAATAAAATATTTTAAAAGTAATAACTTTTTTCAAAATCTAATTTTCGTCTATTTTGATTCGGCAAATAATTAAAAAAAGATATATCTCAATAATAAACTTTTAACTGGTGGAAATAAAAATATTGAATATATTATACAGGTAATCATTTTTCTGCCTTTCATGTTTAGACGTTTGTTTCTTTTAATAAACAAATGTATAAAGCACAAAATGTGTGCTAATAATCGTGTAATGAAATATATAACACCTAAATTTATAAGCTCCTACACAACGCCTTAGGCACAGTCATTTCAATTTATGAAAACCTTATTTAAAAACTATCATACGATATACAGTGCTGAAACATTTAAATTTTTAAACAAAATTGTTTGTGTGGTAATATAAAATAATATGAAAACTTAATTAACAACTAGTTTAATGTTGTACGAGTGCTGAAAGCGTTTAGCGATTTAGACAGGCGGTACTGTTAAATGCTATAGCATACAGTAAAAAGAGAATACAATATATGATATAGTGTAAACACGGACAACAATAAAGCATTTTATAGTATATCGCCTGCAACTAATAAAGAATTTAACAGCTTTTCGTATCGTGATATTGAGATATGACACAATGGCGTCCTGTCTCAAGGGTAATGAATATTATAATGCATTCAGGGAGGGGCTGGATATAGTATATGGGTTATGAATAACTGTATTTATACTCAATGATTGCATTATCCAATTCGTCGTGGAAAGTAGTCAAGCAACTTTTTAAACTTTTTCATATTTACTTTTTACTGAGAAAATAATGCATATTACCTGAAAAGTTGTCTTTAAAAATTTTACAGTGAATAACTCTAAACTTTATAAAAAATAAAACTAAATAGATAAAAAGTTTAGTGAGTCTTTAGAAAGCAGTTAAAAGTTCATAGTAACCATAGAGACGAGAAATATATAACCCAAATAATAAAAATTGACGACAAAAACATGTAAAATCTTTACAACGTCAAAACGATCAAAATGGTAAGGATCTATAAAAGTTTTACCAATTAGAAGATATATAGATAATCATACAAACATTCAATAAGGCTAATATATGGAGAAAAATATGCCTAGAAAAAAGGATACACCTTTACCAGTAAAAGGTCAAGTGACCGCGATGTAATAAACAGAATTCCTACTGATGACTGTGGTAAATCATGTACGTTCTATTTTTAATATTTGAAAAGGCTAAAGTTTTACATAATTTATTTGAAATTTGAAACTGACAATGAAATGGAGGTTTTACATATTTAGTCACAACTCGAGTAAGCTACTGCGGTTTGGCTGCTTGTCGTTGAGTATCTGCGGTTTGGCTGCTTGTAGTTGAGAATCATTGTTTTTATATTTGGTTTTATTGCAATAGAGTATGAATATTGTTTGTCTTTCTTAGAACTGAAAAAAACAATATTTAAAGACCTCATTTAGAGAAAATTATTTATATAATGCATCATATCAGAATCACACAATTACATCTGTAGGATTTATATTGATTAAGTAGGTGTTTTAAAAATTACTCTCTATTAATCTCGGATATAAGTAAATATTTAGATTTATTACTAATACTGATTTACTATAGGAAAAAGATATAAACAGTTTCTTATCGACCCATTAAGAAACTACAATAAATTTTACCTTTCAGATTTTTTCTAAAATCATTATTTACCTGAAAAGAACTATAGGTATAATCATAATACCATCTTTATATATCATTTGACCCAAATAAGCTAACCTGTCTCTCTTATACCATATACATTTTATAACAAAACCAGACATTAGGTCTATTATAAATATTGATTTTCTTTTGATATATATATATATATATATATATATATATATATATATATATATATATACTACTGTACTTATTTTCTTAGCATTATTGTATTTTTAATATACATATATGGTCAGTGTAAATATTTTGTACAAAATTTCTTTTTACTAATATCAGTCTATTTGAAATAGGGAATAATTCATAATTTCAAAACCAGGTTTGATATTTTGACATTACATTATACTGATAGTTTAAAAATAAAACTTAAAATAAAAATTATATCGTTGATCCAATTTAAGAGAGAAAAAAGGGAATAGCTATTTATCAAATGCCAGAGCTCTTTGTACTTTCGACTGCCGTATGTAGTCTGTTCTGAATGTTTAAGTGGGACCGTTGTAGGTTAGAGTGGGAACATTACTCATAAGTGTGATTTACACCTGGAAATATATCCATGTGAATCGTCAACACATCTGTGAAAAGTCTGAATTATTTTATCTCGCAATATACAGTGTGAGTCATATAGTACTTTACAACCTTGAAAATTCATAAATTTAATTAATTAAGTTACATTATTGGTAGAGGTGTTCTTTTTTTATCAATACTCTCTCTCTCTCTCTCTCTCACACACACCCCGACATGCACACTAATTCAAATGTTCTACCCACATTAAAACCAAGTAAAAAACTAACAACTTTAGAAAAATATGAAATATAAAAACGTAATAAGAAAACGTATTAAATGATCACACAATTTGAAGCCAACAGCCTTTTCTATTATATGACACACAACCAAAACAACCCACCCCATATCCCAGTCATAAATCCATTCCCGTTAGAGCCTTTACACTTAACCGATGCCGCCAGTAGAGGGTCAGCTTCGTAAAAAGGAACGAATGTTTTGAAACGCGTCAGAAAGTAAGCAACTACGCATTCACTTAGTTAAGTATTTTAAAATTAGAAGACTACTAGTTTGACTCACGCAGTCCTGTAGTACCAAACCCCATCAATATTATACTAATAGCCACTTATACTTGTAGCTGTGTGTTATTGTTTCAAGAAGTAAAGTAGACAAATCTTGGAGTTTAATTTCGCATTGAATACGTAAAATACAAATTTTACGATTTACAAATTATTTACAAATTATTGGTACAAATATTTTATCGAGACAGTTCTATTTATCAAGTGAAATAACCAGATCACCTGTAACTTAGTCATGATGTTGTAGATCACGTTAGAGAAAGCCTAATACAACGACGGAAATAATTGACTGTTTGTAAGAAACTAAAGAAAGCTGTTTGGTGACAGCTATTCAAACACTATAAATCACACAGATTTACAAAGGTAGCAAAAATTTTCGCTTTACAAAACAAATTCAAAGTAGAGCCATTACATAAATCACCAAAAACTATAAAGCTCAACAAATTCAGTGACATGTATAAGTTATGAGAGCCACTATCGTTGCCGATTTGAAAATTATAGTCCACCATGGGTCAAAGTATAGATAAAACGATAATAGGTTCAACGCCATCGCTTGAAATAATAAAAAAGTCTGCCATTTTTATAGAAATACAGGTTCTCCGACAATAATAATATTATTATAACTTTTCTGACAACTAAAGATCATTTAATATCCAATAAAAAAAGATTAACAAGCATATTTATCAACACAACTGCATAACGTGAAGCTGGTCGGACTTACAGAGTTTTTCAATAATCAGAAGATTTATAATAAATTTGTGCTACTCAAAAATAAAATGTGTGTTATATTTAGATAAATATATACTTGAGAAATTATTTAACAATTTCGACGTTTAGATTTTATGTGGTTTAAGGATATTTTTATTAAATCACCATACAAAATGCATAAAACTGAACGCAAAAAGTGTTACTAAAATGCCGTGTTTAATACTTCGTAAAACAATATGTGTTTTTCAGGTTTACACCATCTCTTATTAATGGGGAAATTTAGAGAAGATTTGGATTTTAACAAATTTTTTAATATTACAGTTTTTCAACCGCTTGGTTAAAAATAAATTTATATCATAAAATAAAGTTAAATAATTTAACATTGAAACTCAAAAATAATGTTAGGTTGAAGAGTATCTAATATTTAATGAGAGATTGTAAATATTAATGGAAGATGGTAAATAGTTTATTTAGATTATAGTAATGGCGTAATGTTAAACATTATTAAAAAACGAACTATAAAAGATAACTTACTGATGATTGGATACAAAGAATGAATCACTCACTAATAAAAACAATGCAACTAAAAGTAAAACCACATGTTACGCAGTGATGAATTACTTGAACGTAGTGATTACAAATTTACACCTCATCACATGAGCTCATTAAATTACATGGATAAGAGGAAATTTTAACTAAAGAAATTATTTAAAAAAAAGAAGTTAATTAGTATATTGAAAGGATATAACGTATTAAGGAAGTTGAAAGAGTGCGAGCGTTACGTCTGAATGGTTGAAATACACATTGACTGTTAATTTGTTAATTATCTAGGTATATATAAATTGTTAACCTGCTATTTAATGTACTTTATTTAAATTTAACATTAATTTTCAGAACTCTTAAGATCTTAAACTGCAAATACTTTTGTATTTTATTACAATATACTAACGAGTTAAAATATCCAAATTAAATAAAAATTTCACTCCATTTATTAAAAAGCCAGTGAACGTGATTAAAAATCAAATGTTCTAATATTGATGCATTTAGATTACTCGTTTACTAAATTAGTTTCTAATTTATGGTCAAAACGTTTCGATGGCATTTTATCTTGAATTAAAAAATTCCTTCCCCTACTAATCAAAATTTACATTGACATAATAATGAACGAGATATTTTAAAAGGAATTCTCTGCAGTTTTATACTGCAGCTTTGTTAAATACTTGTATAAATTCAAGAAAAGCTTTTCAAAGAATAAATCCACACAAAGGTGGAGTTGTTTACAAAACAGCGGCTAATATCGATCTTAGAGGAAGATAGGGCTGGCTCATTCTCTGTCGCACTTACATGCTTTCCTCCCTCTTCTTCCTTTTCTCTGGCACATTTCATTCTATCTCTAGTGTTACTTTGTCTTATTGTCTTATATATATATTAAATCAAAATACAAATACAAGAATTATTATTGAATTTATATATATATAACTTGAGATTCTAGCGAAACGTGGGAACTGCGAATTTATGGACTGCAGAATGAACGGATGTACTCCGGATAGTAGCTATTGATCATATTTTTCCATCCTTGAAGCAATACGTATCAGCATATATATATATATATATATATATATATATATATATATATATATATATATATATATATATCTTTTCCTCTTTTTACATGTTCTTTTTCTGTTGTATATTTCCTAAACTTTTCTAGCTTTGGAGGCGAAATTTAGTTTTCTTTATATATTCTGGTAGTACGCAAAGAATTATAGACATTTACCGTTTTCTATTTAAAAAGATAAACCATTTTCAGATTCTTGAGATGGAAAAACATACCACACACAGTCACACACATCCAGACAAACACACACACAAACACCTACATATATATTTTAAAATAAATGAAGCCTCTAAAAACCATAAATAACTTTTATTTAAACCTTATGTACATTTTAATTGCATAGCAATCATCTTCAGAGGCATTTAAAATCTATTTGTGGCTTAGATTACGCCAGAGTTGCTTCACACAGTTACCTACATATATATTAATAAAAAAAATGATGAATACATTTTGTATATATATTTTTGTTATATAATTATATACATATATACTTATATATTTTAAGTAACTGTTACCTATTAATGTGTTATTGCCTCAGTTTTTTATAACATGGTTGCGCGATTATACCTCTGGTTCTTTCTTTAGTGTAATTTTACAACTCCTTCTTTTGAAGTATCAGTTTTTAATGTAGTGTCATTATTGCTTTAAATATTTCCTATTGTATAGATTTTGTGGTTTTTCAAAGTTTTTTTGAGTGAGGTTTTTGAAGTTACGTAAAAAATTATAAACGCTGCTTGTTTTACTAAAATTTTGTTGACGTTACAGTTTAATTTAATTTTGTTTTGTGAGACCGGAAGTTTTCTGTAGTCATCGTCACTACGCCTGTATAATATGAAGATGTGTACAATATATCGTTGTAAGTTAATAGTCTTCCTACGAATGTATTGTTAAGAGAACTTAGTTTTTCGATATGGAATAAGACTTTGTCCCTAAGCATTAAGCTGATAGGGATCCGGTGAAATATCAATTTAGCAATTTAGCCTAAGACTAAATAACCTGTTTCTATGACATTGTAAATTTGAAATCGCATTTATTTTAATAAAGACTTCAATGTGGACTGACGCATTTCACATTCCAAATTCAAAATTATCCACCAGCTGCTGCGGATTTTATGCGTTAAGTGTCGAAAATTATACAAATTCTTTTCATCCGATAAGAGATAATGAGTTGAAATCACCGGCTATAGATTCTTATACAACAGCTTGTGCCTGTGTGTGTGTGTATGTGTGTGTGTGTGTGTGTGTGTGTGTGCGTAGAAAAAGATAGGAGGGGTGAATATTGCGTTCAACTTAAGTTTATGTCACATCACAAAATAAGTCAAATGTTAAAGAAGTAAAATTTATTTTAGTGACATGAAATTTTAAAAAGATACGAATTCCTATTCTCGCCCAATATAATTAACACTCTCAGACATAGGTTAACTTATATTAGAGCTCTAATCATTGCCTCACCAATAGTCAAGTTATGAAACAAGAGGTATATTTACGTGAGTCGAAAAGTTTTGTAAAATTACTAAACAGTTATCTTTTAAAATAGTTTGTAATAATTTGTTTAAAGAAATATTTACATTTTTCACTCAGACTAGAAATTATTTTATGTACAGTAAAAAATTAGGTTTTGTAAAAATTATTATACGGTCACTTTTTATTTTGAAAAACTAATCTATAAAACAACTATTAGCAAATTTTGCAAAATTTTTAAATATAATTTTTTGGGGGGAAATGAATATTATTCGCCCTCTTATTGTAAGCTTTTTTGTTTTGCTTGAGTCATTCATTATGTCTTTAATCATAGAGGCAATACAAAATTCTACGTAAATGTTATCATAGAGTCTAATAGATATGATTTATGAGTATTATTATAAATATATATATATATATATATATATATATATTGGAATTAATATTTATATATATAAATATAAATATAATATATATATATATATATATATATATATATATATATATATATATATTGGAATTAATATTTATATATATAAATATAAATATAATATATATATATATATATATATATATTGAAATTAATATTTATATATATAAATATAAATATAATATATATATATATATATATATATATATATATATATATATATATATATATATATATTGGAATTAATATTTAGATATATAAATATAAATATAATATATATATATATATATATATATATATATATATATATATATATATATATATATATATTTATATAATTACTACAAACCAATGTTTATTTAATTATTTCACCGTGTCTAGACATATAGCTTGATAATAATAGAGCTGAAATTGAAGATATGAACTAAAACCGTGGTAAACACATACACATGGAAGCAACTTATTTATAAGATTTATTAACAAAATAATAATTCGATGGTTTCACACAAAAAATGCAAATGAAACAGTTCCTTACTCTCGAAACAAATTTTCTCTCTTTCCATTCCCTATTTCTTAAACTTCACCTCTTAGGTTCTCCGTCCCCTTACACCACTACTATAAAAATGAATCGCAGGAATTGATTGATGGTTACAATTTGTCGGATGAATCCAAGCGACGTTAAAATTTAACCGAGCGTGGTGCAATTATTCAGGTTGAGCGTTTTATCAGATTGTGATATATTCAGACCTCAACAGAAATTTCTTGTTACTCATCCTTTCCCCCTTACAACATAAAGTTTTAAATTCAAGTATCCTAGGTAGCCAGTTGGTACGAAGTGTATATATTACCTTTGGTTATCTCGATACATCCCGGAGTTTGTAGTATAGAGCCAGGTATTTAGTTTGCGTATAATACAGTGCGCTTTCGACGATTTTAGATTTATAATATAATTAATTAACTTAATGAGCTATATATTTTCAAGCCTACGTTAAGAAGACGTTTTGGGAAAATGTGTTGAATATATTTAAAAATTAATAAATAATTAATTAAATAATGAATTCGTATTAGTCGATTCTCTAAAGATTGGTTCTTTAAATATTATTTATTTTCGTATTTTTTTTAACATAAAGATACAATTTTTTTTTATTGAATATATTTTTATTTTCGTTCTTTTGAACAAAACAATATGCTAATCAAATCGTAAACCAGTTAAGAACACACACAACTGAAATAAAGCCTAATTATACTTGTGAACAGCAATTTATATTTTTCTATCACCTTTCGAAAAAAATAGCTTGAATTTTATCGTGATATTAATTAATTATTCAACATTAAATTATTTTTAACAAAAATAAGGTACTGTAAGGGAACACAGTCTTCCATGTTTTCAGCAAGGTTTTATGAGTGGGTTTGAACTAGTATTACTCATAAATCAGAAATTTTTTTTCTGGATTAGATATATGAACGATATTTTAACACAGTATTTCATCAAGGAATTTCAAATAGATCAATTTCTAACGACCATCAAGAGCAACATCCGAACATCAATTTTACTCATGAAATTTAAAGAGCAAAATGATTAAAAACATCGTGATATTTTTTATTTTACGAATTCAGATAAACTAGAATTTGATATTCTATTTTTGACATCTAATGACTTGTTCCAAGGTTCAACTATTTTAACAATTAAAAATTTGCCACTTTTAGGACCATAGAAACTAGATTAATTAACATACCATTTTTTAGAAACGTTTTGAGATTCAATTAGAACGTACTAGGTGAATAGCAAAATTCAATGGTTATGATTCTAAAATTGATATATTTTATATACTGATAATGGACCCCCTCCCCCTAATATTAAGAAACCTAATGTGTGTGAAGAATATTATGATGTATATTATTTAGGTAATAAATGTGATATAATTTAAAACGAATATTAGCTCGAACCTCGCATATAAAATCATAACATCTTTAAAAATAAATTAGGTAAACCTAAAGATAGGATAGAAATTACAATAAAAATATTGAAAAGAACCCCAATACCACAAAAATAATCAAAAATAACAAATAAAACAAGTTACCTAAGATTAAACCCTTATGTACATTTCGATGACTATGTCATCATCAGAGGGTCTTGTTACAAAACACAATCTAGCACACAAGAAGTTACAAACTAGAATGATCATTCTAGTTTGTAACTTCTTGTGTGCTAGATAGTGTTTTGTAACAAGACCCTCTGATGATGATGACATGGTCATCGAAATGTACATTAGGGTTTAATCTTAAGTAACTTGTTTTATCTGTTATTTTTGATTATTTTTGTGGTATTGGGGTTCTTTTCAATATTTTTATTGTAATATATTGTACCACTGTGCTCTTGATATTGTGTAGGATAGAAATATTAGGTAAATTAGATATATAGGCTACTACGGTAAATGTAAAGATTGTGGTAGATACCATACTCGAAACTGTTAATTTTTATTCACTAGTAGAGTAAAAGTATGATTTCTATAAAAACATTTTGTGTCGGTCACTTTCTTTTTTTGATTAGAAATTAGTACGTATTACCTGACTATAATTTTATTTGTTTTAGAGGACGTGATGTTCTTCTTGACCTCCCACCGGGAGTCGTGTCTCTGCTTTTGAGGTAGAGGTAAAGATAGTATCCTGGTTGTTAGGCCTCTGAGGATGGTTACTTGGAAACAGATGAATATTAGGCAAAAATACATTTTTGTAGTAGACAGTTTTTAGTATTATTTATTATTATGTACCCAAAGTTTACTCGAAATATAATAGTGACATATTCTTATCTTTATTTGTGTAGGGATTTTAAAAAAAAATACATTCTTTAGTCTGACATTAAAAAAAAAAATATTTTTTAATTTTGTAGGATGATATGATTACCGTAGGCATTAAAATATAACACAAAATTTGCTTGCACTTCTATTATTAACTGAGAATAGGTATTTTATTTTTGAAAAGTGTGACATTGTAAGTAGTGTAGCTTATGAATTGCTACTGGTTGAGTTAGCGCTGAAAAATACATTTTTTTCTGAATATGTTTATTTATAATACTTTATAATTTTACTGAATCCACAGAAGCTTCATTAACCTACTAGAACCCGTCTTAATGTTTTCAGATGACTAAACATTGGTTTTAGATTTTTAAAACCGTAAGATGTAATAAATAAAATAACATAGGGATTTCCAGAATAACACGATATTTGAGTATAAATTAGCTCCAGAAAAAATAGTAGGCTTGTAGCTTCAGGAAACACAATTGGTAGACTATAGAAAACACAATTTGTTGTTCAGTATCAACAATGATGAAATATCATCAGTAAACTAAAGCCACAATGTTTGTAGTTTACAAATAGCTTGGTTGTTAGGAAACGTTATTACACTAAATGTCTATTATAATATATTTCAGGGATAATATATATGCTTCGCATTGTAACATAACTATTTCACCTCGGTGGTCTTGAAGTTTAACGCTTTATCCTACTAAGTGCTTCACATTGTGAAATGTACCTACAACATGTAGTGTGTAAAATACAAAGTCTACAGAGTTACAATTTTTTACAAAACGTTTGGTAGAGGTTACAGAGAGAATAATTCGGTGAACCATATATATTTCTCTAGTATCAAATAACAATATCATTGCCAGTGTTTGTCTTTCAATATTTATAGGATTTTAATTTTATCAAGAAACGCATATCTTAGGCAGATTCTTGCAGTCGTAGAATAAGTCAGTAGTCACTGATTATCCAAGAAATGCCTAAAACTCTTTTACAGCCCTTTTCTTCGGGGAATGGTCTTACAGTTCTTTAGAGTAATAATATATCCAATCGTATTTCAGATATTACTGAAAATCTAAAACTTGGTTGAGACAATTTACTGGAACCAAATTTACTCACAGCCTCTGATTTAATACAAAACATCCAATTTCTACATGATTTATAAAAATATTCAATTTTAAATATGGCAACAGATGCCACAAACTCTGAAAATCATTTGTAGCAATTAAATGGTAATACAAATTTAATACAAGTTTACAAATATTAGCTTATTAACACAGTCATCTTTTAATGAAAACGAGTTTATCTTCATTGATTTATAAATACCACCAAAACACAAACACAACTAAAATGAAAGTATGGGTATATGCACTACACACGTCCTTGAAACTACAGTTCTCTAATGACATTAAAATAGAATTCTGTGTAGGATCCAATGTATTGTTTAGAATATTAGGCCTACTCTTGTATTTATTATTATACAATGTTTCCCTACCATTTTATAAGGTGCCTGGGCAAGAGACTGTGCGTCTTGTGCGGGATTTGGGCAATTTGACACTTTAAAATTTGAAATCTCGTTGTACAAAAAAGTTTGTTAGCAATAAAAACAAGCTTAAATGATTGTATTTGTATATATGTGTAATACCTTTTGAAGGACTGGACAAAAAAATAGATGTGAAATAAATTTATTCTTACTCTCAGGTGCTTTTATTCAGAGCAAAATTCTAGCATTTAAGGAGTTGTTAGAAACGTGATAGAACGCTACTACACTGTGTAACTATTGCATTTGATATATGTTATTAGGATTTGAAATATATTTGTACTTGGCACTTAGTAGCAATTAATGCAAACTAATTTAACTATTACAGTTTATAGAGCACGGTTTTCTTCTATCGGTTGACGTCACCGATTTGTAGAACACTTGGAAAACATTTCCAACATTATTACAAAAGAACCACGATAAATTTGACTACAAGAGGAGAAAGACTGATTTTAGATTAGTAATTATTGAAAGGAAAAAAAATTAAAATCCCATTATATTTTTGCTGGTGTATCGCACATAGGGATAGCACACAAAAAATGAGTTATACAAATTTGTTTTGTAGAATTATACGTTGCCTATTACGCTTAAAAAGTGTGTTACAAATAATGACTAATCGAATTTCTTATATGGGAACAAGATGTTTTGTATGGTGCTAACTATAATTTTGTCAATTACGTTAAGTAAAAAAAACATGTGTATAACACCCGTTTAGTCTAGAAAAATAACCTATTATTCACACTGCGAAACAAAGGATCGCTAACAATGAAACAATGAATGCTATTCAAATTCCCTTTTGTTGCCCCAACAATTACAACACATTTCGTTACTAACAATGCCGATTGTTTCACATTGCGTCCCGGATTAAAACAGTAGAAACAATCTTTTGTTTTACTGAACGTTCTATGTAAAACATATGTGTAAAACTATGGTGAAGTAAAATTAGAGCAAGTAGAATCGATAATATTATCTAATTTAAAAAGCTAAGGGTTTACAATTTAACATTGACAAAATATAAAACTGTTATGAAGACGAATTTAATTAACGTAATCTTAAGTTGATAGTAAACACACAATTGCAATGGAAAAGATTTTCGGCTCTTAAAGATTGATTAAACTCATTAAGCGGTATACGGTGTGATACCTATTGTTTATAAAAGTAAAAATCGCACTCGTTTAATTATTTCAAAGTTGTGAACTGTCTTTTAAGTCGCATTCACCAAATTAACCACATACTTGTTCTAATCATTTACCACAGTGAGGATTAACTTATATTTGTCCTTAGTGATACAGAACGTAAATGGGTTTAGCGAGTTGTGAGAAACAAACATCACGAGAATTAACTGAATTTTGTTTTCAGTAATATGAAGAGGGAAAATAGTTTTTTTCAGTCTAATATTTTACTTCCTGCTTAACTTACTAAAGCTTATATTTTATTTTTAAACCAATATTTTAATATTTTATGTTTTTACTCCTGAGTTTTTTAAGCAATCAGGACCATTTTGAGAGATAATCCTTCAGAGATGGAAATGTTTATCATCAGGTTGTAATTATCTTTTGTGACTAACCTACCACTAACAAATTATTCTCTTATTAACAGTTTAACGTCCTTGCCTCACCCACGAATACAGTCGCTGCCAATAATATTCTCATCGTTTTGCTCCAAAATGATAAAAATCTTTTCCTAAGTTTTTTAGGAGCAGATTTTCCTATGCCTTTTTAAAATTAAACCTGAGAAACACTTATTATATGTCTAATTTAACCGTACTATCACGACTTGGTTTCTTATTAAATTAAACTACAATTTTAACGTTTTATATAAATTAAGCCAGAACTTTGACAATTGAAAATTCAGTCTACAACATTGCTATGAATAGAAATGTTCATTTTTCGTTTTTAGTATTTTTATATTTCCGAATAAAAAAAATTGTTACAATTTTTGAAAAATCGTTTTTAAAGCAGTAGTTTCAGTTATAGTCATAGTAGTGTTGTAAGAGCCAATTCGCAAAGATTTGGAATGTAGAAGAGAGCAATTAAAAAAAAAAATAGGTGTAGCAAACAAATGTTTAGTTTCAAACTTACGAAATCCTCACAGCCAATTTAAAAAAGTGATAATTACAAAAAAGAATATTTTTGAAACTAAAAAGTCTAAGAAACGATGAAGAATTTCTCATAACAAATTTATAACTACTACCTTTTATTTGTAAATATAACAAATTTTGATAATTTCTCTCTCTCTCTTCCTCTCTCTCTCTCCCTCCCTCCCCACTCTCTCTCTCTTTCTCTCTCTCTCTCTCTCTCTCTCTCTCTCTCTCTCTCTCTCTCTCTCTCTCTCTATATATATATATATATATATATATATATATATATATATATATACACACTCACACACACAGTTAAAGATACATACTTGTATAGGCATATAAGTAAAAAACAATTAATAAAAGTGATTTAAACCGAAATCGATACTCTATGGCACTAAGTTAAAATTATTATAAGAGATTAAAAACATCATACACACAGATGCACACACACACACACACACACACACACACACACTCAAACACACACACACACACACACTTATGTAAGACCTCAAATGAATCACACTGAAATTCTAAAAGGAGATTACATACATGTTAAAAACAAATAATCTTAAATAAAACAGTACCAACCTATAACATGCTTCACACCATAAACATCAATGAAAAGTTTATCTACCAGGACGAACCGGCACTGACTAAAAAATCTTAATTTGGATGAATGTAAAAACGTCTGAATGTCTGTAAACATTACTAAAAGTTTAATAAGCACTAAAAACAGCAAATATATATATATGTTTGCTATAGACAAATAGATACATGCCATTGTTATATATACAAGTTATATGAACATTTTATGTGAACATTTCATAATTAAATGCGTGCTAGGAAAATTCCTGCTTACGCAGCTTTTGTATTATATAGGTGGTGAGAACAGAGCCCCGGCAGTGTGTAACTCGCCTCTGTTTCGCACAGACGTTTTCCGCTCCAACTGTATGTACATCAGTTGTATTTGAATTGTTTTATTAAGTATAATTTATGTAACAGTTTTCCAAATTAATTGTTTATTAAATTCAACAAAGGTTTGTAAAAATAAAATCATTTTTTAAAAACCTTTTGTGCTTAATATAACACGTAACTGGCGCAGTCGGTAGGACATCTCGGGAAAGTTAATGAACATAATTTTTTCGATTTCAATCGTTAACCGAGATACTGCAAAAACTCGATTCATTACAAAGCGCATATCTGTAACGACATCAAGAAAACTTTAGTAGAGTGAATATCTACAACCACTTAATAGAGCGCATATCTATTAAGAGCACGAGTGAATATCGTGTAAGTGAAAAGTGAAAAGTGAAATAGTAGTCAAATGAGCAAAGTATTTTGGATCCACTTGTAAGTAGATCGTAAGAAATAGAATTAAGAAAAGTAGAGTAAATACTTTTAATTTTATATAATTGATTTTTAATTTTTTATTATTTTGAAAAATAATATTAAATAATGGCAACGCCAATATTAAAGAAGGAATATCTTGATATGATTCCTGAATATAGTGGAGAGCCCACTATGCTCCACAGACTTATTTCAATATGCGATAAGGTAGTAAATAAATTTGTTGTAAACGAAAATCCAGAGGATTTTCAAAATGAATATCTGTTCTCCTCTATTCTTTCTAAATTAAAAGGCCAAGCACTAGAAATGGTCGTAAACTCTAACTCTTACAATTGGCACGAAATTAGAAAAGTATTACTAATTAGTTATTCAGACAAAAGAGATTGTTTCACAATAAACTTAGAGATGTCAGAATTAAAACAGGAAAGTAACGAATCACCATTTCAATTCTATGAGAAAATTCAAAAGCTACTAAATTTACAAATTTCATTTTTTATGAATAAAGAGCCTCAAAGGCAGATGGCTAAAGACGTTTTAATAGAATACGTTCAGAAACTAGCTTTAAGAGTTCTCCTTAGGGGTTTGCATGAACCCATCGGGTCACTAATGCGTACCAAGAACCCTAACACTCTTAGTGAAGCACTTAATATGCTCACAAACGACTTTCAATTTAAGAATAATAAAATGTTTACTCAGCCAAGCAAACAACCAGTCTTTCAGAAAAGCCAAACTCATAACGTAAGAAGACCAATACATACTGAATTTAAATACCACCAAATACGTAAACAACCTTATCAACACCCAAATCCTTCCTATAGACCACCAACTTTTGCTAATCACGGTCAGCCTCAAAGGGGACAACCAAACAACAACACTACTAAACCTCAGTATCCTCAGCGAAATACGGGTTATCAACCTACCCCTATGAGTATTTCCACTAGACAGACAGATAGGCCTTCTAGACAAACGAATTTGTATCAAATGACCGGACAAGGAGCCGAAAAAGACGATTACACTATGTACCAGACTAATGGACAAGAATCATTCGCTTTTGAAGAAGATCTCGGGAAAGAAGAGTACTTCGAAGAATCCCAAAATTTAACAGACAAATACGAAGAAGAGACCGTTAAAATCGATCAGGACGATTTTTTAGGACATACAAGCCTCGGAATCGATTTTCAATAATGAATCTACAAAGCGAAAATAACAAGCTACCATTTATATACGACACAGACACCAAATCTAGAATATTAATTGACACAGGCAGTACTAGATCATTTATGCAAAAATCTTTAGGCTGGAAAAATTTTAAAACAAGCATAAAAAAGAGCCGTTTGAAGTAATCACCGCAAACGGCACTTCAAAAGAACATTTTTGCTGCACCATACCTCTGTTGTCTAAAAAAGCAATTAAATTTTATTTATTTGACTTTCATCAGAATTTCGACCTATTACTCGGGCTAGACAATATAAAGGATTTAGGAATAAGCTTAGACTTTATAAATAATAAATTAATACTTTGTGATGAGGAAATCCCTATTCAATATTTTAACACTGAAAAAGGAAGTTGTAATAAAACGGACAGCACGTCAATAAAGCAGGAACAATTTAGTTATGTTATACAAGCCCGCACTAGCCAAACAGTTAAATTAAAAATACAAAATATTCTTAATGGAGAAAGTATTTTACCACACAAACAAGTGAACGGATTAGAAATTCCGCATTGTATAGTTTCAGTGCATAAGGGTGAAGCCTATTGCCCTATTATAAACAATACGGAAGAAAATGTAAAATTAACAATAAGTAAACCATTAGAGGTAAAATCTTTAGAGGAATATAATATTTTCAAACCTGATGCAATTCAAAGGAACACTAATTTCAATATGTTTGATTACAAACAAACAAAATCAGGAAGTAAAAATTTCGATTTATCGAAATTTAGGATGGAACATATGAACTTAGAAGAAAAATCCGCCGTAACAAATTTATTAAAAGAATATGCTGATTTATTTCATATTGATGTAAACAATTTAACCTTTACCAATCAGATGAAACATGTTATTAGGACTACTGATGAAATTCCCGTGTACTCTAGAAATTATAGATATCCAGAGATTTACAAGAACGAAATTAATAAACAAACTGAGGACATGCTTGAACAAGGAATTATTAGACCTTCAAATTCTCCATGGAACTCTCCTGTCTGGATTGTACCCAAAAAACAAGACGCTTCTGGCAAAAGAAAATTTCGATTAGTAATAGATTTTAGAGGATTAAACAAAAAAACAATTGACTATAAATTTCCCTTGCCAAACATTATCGACATATTAGATAAATTAGGACGATCTCAGTATTTTACGACTTTAGATTTAGCCTCAGGATTTCACCAAGTAGAAATGGATAAAAATAGCATAGAAAAAACAGCGTTTTCAACAGAAACGGGACACTACGAGTTTTTAAGAATGCCCTTTGGACTAAAGAATAGGCCCCCCCTACATTTCAAAGAATTATGAATAATATTCTGAGAGGCATTCAAAATTAAACATTTTAGTTTATCTAGACGACATTATAATTTATTCCACTAGCCTCCAAGAACATATACAAAGACTTAAAGAAGTATTCGACAGATTACGCAGAGCCAACTTTAAAGTACAGCTGGATAAAACAGAATTTTTAAGAAAAGAAGTAGCATATCTAGGACATGTTGTGACACCGGAGGGCGTAAAACCCAACCCAACAAAGATTTTGGCAATCAAGGACTATCCAATACCTAAAACAACCAAACAAATTAAAGGATTTTTAGGACTATTAGGCTATTATCGAATATTTAATTAAAACTTCGCCAAAATAACAAAACCGTTTACTAACTGTTTAAAGAAAAATGCAAAAATAAACATAGAAAATCCAGACTTCATAGAATGTTTTGAAACATGTAAAAATATATTGACGAATGAGCCCCTTCTACAATACCCAGATTTTGAAAAAGAGTTTACTCTAACGACAGACGCTAGTAATTATGCACTAGGAGCAATTTTAAGCCAGGACAAAAATGGAAAAGACCTTCCTATAGCGTATGCCAGCAGAACTTTTAACGACAGCGAAACTAATTACCTCGCGATTGAAAAGGAATTATTAGCAATCGTATGGGCCACAAAACATTTCAGGCCTTACTTATTTGGGAGAAAATTTAAAATTTATACAGACCATAAACCTTTACAATGGTTATTTTCAGTTAAAGAACCAAATTCCAAACTTTTAAGATGGAGAATAAAATTAGAAGAATATGATTATGACATAAGATACAAAAAAGGCAAACTAAACCAAAATGCAGACGCATTGTCTAGAATACAATTGAACGTCACTAATAAAATTTCAACGAACACCAAACACACTGTAGAACTAGACCTTGAGTTATCTCCAGCTGGCTTACTTCAACCTTACTTCCCGGAACTGAACGATAGCGATAACGAATCTATGGTCGTACAACTCGACGCAACAGATAACGCCAACTTAGAGGTTAATGAAGAAAGCGACAGTCAGACTATTCACTTCAATTTTGAAGGGAACACCCAAATTGAAATACCAATTTCCGACGAGCCTGTAAACTTTGGGAAAAATCAAATATGTTTGTCATTAGTAAAATATGAGCCGAAGAAAGTAAATATTATAAAGATATTTTAACTTCAAAAATCCATTTAATAGTCGAAATATCGGAAAATAATTTTAAAGAAAACATTTTGTAATTTTGTAAAATCATATTTGGTACCCAAAATAAAATATAACCTATTTTTTGAAGACGATTTTTATGAGAAATTTGCATTAGGCATAGCCAAAAATTTCAAACAAACTGAACTAAATTTAGTTAAGTGTAATAACAAACTCTTAGACCTAACTTGGGAAGAAGATACCTTAGAAACGATAAGTAATTATCATGTTAGCAAAACCAATCACCGCGGGATACAGGAAACATACGAACAAATTAAGCGAAGATATTATTGGCCTAATTTAAAATCACTAAGTCAAAATTTCATAAATCAGTGTGACATATGTCAAAGAACCAAATACGACAGAATTCCCTTACAGCTAGAAATGAACTTGACACCAACAGCTGCAAGACCATTTCAGATAATTCACGTTGACACAATCTCCTTGGAGAAGAATTCGTTTATCAGCATAGTCGACGCGTTCTCACGATATGCTCAAGCTTATCGCTTGGGAAGCTCTCAAGGTACAGCGATTGCAGACAAGCTATTAGATTACTTCACGCATTTCTGCTTACCAACAGTTATTATCTCAGACAATGGAACGGAGTTTAATAACAGAATTGTAAAGGAGATATTAGACTTGCATAAAATCAAAATTCACTTTATCAGCACACAAAACCCCCAATCAAACGGATTATGTGAAAGATTTCATTCCACTTTAATAGAACACATAAGGCTGTTAAATAATCAAATCGAATTTAAAAAAGACAGTATAATTAAGAAAGTTAAATATGCTATAGTAGCCTATAACAATAGCATACATTCAGTCACAAAATTAACGCCGTGCGAAGTCTTATTTGGACACATAAATTCAAACACTTTATTAGATGTAGCTTTAGAAAAACAAATTGTAAATGACTACGTTTTAAACCATAAAGAAAAAACAAAAAGACTTTATGAAAACATTAAGAATAGTAATGAAAAAATTAAAGAAAAAGTTTTAGAAAAAAGGAATATAAACAAAGAACCACTTCCAGAAATACCATCTGAAGTTTATATAAAGTCAGTTCAGAAGCAAAGCAAAACGAAAAACAGATATAGCAAGGAAGAAATAGCTTCGATAGATAAAGAAAGAAAAACTGGAAAAATAAAGCCTAGACATCATAACCCAAAAGACAAAATACATTTGTCGAAAATTAAAAGGCCTAAGAAGATAAAAAATGTAATTAATGACCAAAATCCTTCTTGTTCATATTCAACACAATCAAACTAAAATCCCTACCATACCTTTGTCCACTAATTATATGCAAGAAACTTTATTAAACTTTAAACAACATTGTTTCATTAATTGTATGTGTTACAAACTCTTGTAATTTATTAAATGATATGTAACTAACTATGGTAATAAATATTGTTAATTGTTTGAAATATGTTAATCACAAAAAAAATTGTAATTGAAGAAAATTAGGAACTATACTCTTAAAGAGATAACAAAACAAAAAGAATTCTTATAAACTGACTAGAATCCTTTATCAAATCTATAACAGGCAATTTGAATGTAAATGATGGTAAAAATTATGAAAAATTATATAAAACTTTTATTGTAATCAATGTAAATTTTGTAGAACAAAAACAAATTAGATTCTGATAACAATTGTATTTGTTATAAACATTTTGTATCTATCCTATGATAGAAAAGACTCATTGTAAATTGTATTAATCAATTCCAAATACTTTTGCTTGGTTGAATTATAATGAACAGAAAATTAGACTGTAAAATGCCCATCATCAAAAACAATAACGCCTACAAACTACGAGGATACCGGGTTGGAAATCGCAGACAACCCATTTAACTTTATCCCAGACCTTCGCCTGGCGACCTTCTCCAGTGAAGAGGACTTCAACCGATGCCGAAAATTGCCCTTTACGAAGGCCTATTCAGCAGCTTTATATACTTCGCCCTCATCAAGAAGATGAAGAGGACTTCAACCGTTGCCGAAACTTCGCCAACCCCCGAAGTTTTCTTTAGGGATGGAGGAGTTATATGAACATTTTATGTGAACATTTCATAATTAAATGCGTGCTAGGAAAATTCCTGCTTATGCAGCTTTTGTATTATATAGGTGGTGAGAACAGAGCCCCGGCAGTGTGTAAGTCGCCTCTGTATCGCACAGGCGTTTTCCGCTCCAACTGTATGTACATCAGTTGTATTTGAATTGTTTTATTAAGTATAATTTATGTAACAGTCTTTCAAAATAATTGTTTATTAAATTCAACAAAGGTTTGTAAAAATAAAATCATTTTTTAAAAACCTTTCGTGCTTAATATAACACATAACTTACATTAACTACAACTTGAAAAGTTCCTCATTGAACAATGACCCTTTAATCAGATCGTTGCAGCAATACGAAAGTTACTAATATATTATAAATGACTTATTGATCAAACCTATAACAATTTACACTTATATTTTGTATTATTGTAAAGCATCTTTGAAAACCCTAGCTCACCCACAACGCATCCTAAGTTCTGACAATGTCTATCCCCAGTATAACTAAAACCATTTTGTCCCAGCAAATTAAATTCTGCAAGTCGTTATAATACAAGAAATCGTATTGACAGATTGTATGTCCAGGTAAATTAGCGTGCTATCTGCTCAAATTAATTTTTGCAATGCTGCTAACTTTTTTCATTGTAGATACAATATACCGCATGAATATTCTCTCGGGACCACCTTAACCACCAGTTACAAACGCACAATTTTACAAAAATACCTATCATTGGCAACATTGTATATTTATTTGCTTGTTTGAACGTTTTTTAAAAATATAATTGATTTCAAACTTCAGTAATATTTTACACGATAGTTTGCAATTTGATAGTTTTACGAAGGCTTTTTGTTGCATTAAAGTGTCATAAAATTCATAGATTAATTATTTAGAAGATAGTAAGTTTTTTAACAAAAATAAAATTCAATTTATTGAGATGTATAGTCATAGTTGAAGGTTTGACTATATCTTAATATTTTTTCTTATATTCCATTTAGTTAATCAAGATTTTAATTGATTAAATAATTTTTTCTATAGATCTTGAATATATTTCTTAATATCTGATTAACTTATCCAAATTGGGTGAAAACGTTAGAATATTGTAGAACCCATAGTTTACATTGCTATTCATTACAACCATTCCGTGAATTAAAATTACTTTTTCAAATATGGAAAATTATAAATAATTTCAATAGCATGTATAAATTATGACCTATTCTATGACTTTAGATCAAAATGGTTTAAACATATCCCCCATATTTGTAAAATTGAAAAAAAATCAAATGATTGACATAAATTAAATTACTTTCATTTTTAATTATATTTTTATTGTTACTTTGATGGGATTTACTCAAATTCTTAAATGTTTTAGAAGGAATAACACTGAGAGAAGGGAGGAAGACAATTAATTACAAAAACGTTTTATAGGAGAAATAGAAGTAAATACAATATAGGCCTATTTAAAAGGAAATAAACAAGAGGTTTGCGTAATAAAAAGTACTTTAGTTAGTGTTGTGGAAAATTTTTTATTCAATTTGATAGTTCATTTTACATATCATTCATTAAATATTTTAGTCCATCTGGGTTACTATAGGGTTACAGCTGTAATTCATTAAGTAAGTTTTCGCGACTTGTGTCATGGGAACATGTGAAGTGGTTTGCATCTGAAAGACAAGCCCTGAAACTTTCCCCGATTCTTTCTGGGCAACTCTGTATGTATACATAAGAAATATAATTTAATCAAATTTTAGAGTATTTAATTTTAAATAATAGAAATTATTTTTTTAAATAAAATTCTTATACCTATCAAGTAAAAAGGAATAAATATTCATGTTATAACTATGTCTTCAAACTACAACTTTAAAAAAACCGACGTTAAAAATGTAACGAAAATAGAGTTTTATGCTTTACAAAATTATACAACCTAATCAAGAGAGAATCCAATCACTTCCGTCTGCTTCAGTCAGCTGTTGTTAATCCTGCCTACGTAATTTCCGCCCTTCAGTATTACATGAAAGCGTTTCCTAATTGCATTCAAATCATGGTGGTATGACTACCCTCCCCTAAACAACCATGCCGGTTGGAGACAAAATATCTTTTCGTCAAATTCATGCAATATTAATAGAGGAATAGGAAATTTTAATCGTTGATAAAACTATGAAACATATAGTTTCTATCCAATTAGGTTAGGAATTGTTTATTTTTCTATTTATTATCTTAGTTTTTTAAATTCAAAAGAACCTAATTTAAGTAAAACTAGAGCGTATGTGACTTACATTGTTAAAAGTGTCACTATTGTTAATCCTTGTCATGGTGGAGATTTATCGTTTTCTTTTGCCTGGTATAGTGAAATAATACTCTTTTCTAAGTGCCTCGCATTTATACAATAATAGGAAATGTAAAATAGAACGAGCCTCGTTCTATAAACAAGTAATATAAAACAAAAATTTAGGCAAATTCATACTGAGGTCAACAAAAAATCAATTAATTTTAGTTACCCTAGGGCACTATTTTTTATATTGTGCGGTAATCATGGCAACACCTTAAGGTTGTACAATGGGGGTTTCAACGCCAACCAGATGGGAGGAAAAATCATATAGGCCTTTGAGAGATTTATTTCTGGGTATTGGAAAGTTGGCGCATTGCCAAGGAGCGCAGGACTTGGAACATGAAGATTCTCAGTTCGAATCTGGCTTTACCTCACACATTTTATAATTCAAATATTGAATGAATATTTGAAACTGTTAGCATAACTGCAGGCATATTAACATCAATTGTCTCTACTAGGTTAATATATATATATATATATATATATATATATATATATATATATATATATATATATATATATATATATTTGATTTTGATTGGATGAATAAAAATGTATTTTGTTACCAATTGAAAATTTTTACTAGATATATATATATATATATATATATATATATATTTATATATGTATAGTGAGAAATATATTAGCGAAATGCTCCACTGCGTACTTTTGGGCCTATAACATCTTATATTAGTTATACTAAAATCTGTATGCCTACGTTATTAAAATAAGAATGTGGGTTACACTCTGTAAAAAAGTATACGCCTTAGTGAGAGAATTTAAATTTAAATTAAATAATTGTAAGACATAACTCGTATATGACTACCCTCATTTACAATCATTCAACACAAACATCATGCCTTTAGAATAATTAAAGTTTGTACAGTAAATTATTGAGATAAAAAAAATTAAATTAAACCTATGACAGGAGTTATAAAGTGAACAAAGCAACGAAAATGTACATTTGATATCGGTTCTGTCTATCGAGGTAAATTTGTCCAGGATATGAAGCCCGTACTTGCAAATATTGGACAAACGTTGCACAAAACCGCATATATGGGCAGCATTATATTGATCAGTGGTCATTGTTAGTTAGCAAACAGTCAGATTTGCAATTTTAGTCGAAGATTCTGCAAACATCCAAAAGCCATCTTTGTAATTGCCAAGAAAATCCATGTATTACGTAAACATTTCTAGAGATGAATTGCTTAGTATACAATGTAGATCCGTCTATGGTATAGAAATAATAATAATGAAATATTTTTGCGAGGTTCTAATAATGAGCTTTAATGAGCTTTACAGTTGCTGAATTAGATGCTTTGCTCTTTTGTTACATAATTTTTTGAATAATTTTTCAGCAACATGTTTTACCTTCGTAAAATACAACTCCCTTGTTAGTGGTCATATTATCCTGGTTGTTTATTAAATTATAAAAGAGGTGTAATATACACTAAAGAAATATAACGAGTTACAGAGTCTTCACCACGACTATGATTAATTTAAAAAGACAATTTTTTTAAAAGTTAAATTAATGGCAAGATCATCTTTTAGTCACAAAAAGGAAATACAGTACATTTTCATCATGTGTTTGTCATATTCTTTCAATCGACCAGATAAGTTTCAAGGTCAGATGCTGACTTTTGTTTTCAAAAAATCTAATTGGGGCTCAGTATAATTCAAAGTTTATAGTTTATTAATGTTTAGAATGTTTAGTTATTCCGTTGATTAAGTAAAAGAAACATCTTCATAGACTGATAATTCAAACAATGAGCTTATACGGATCGCAGTATGAAACAGCAGTTAAACAATCTGTTGGAAACGTACATAATTTAAAACTGAAGTAAATAGAAAACACGTAAATTTTAAAGATATGTGTAATCAGTGACTACAATATAATGGAAGATTGTTACTAGTCCGTTAGTGTAACTATTACAAGAAGACCAAGTAGCCTTAAATACGGGATGGATGTTGAGGAGGACTAAACAACAAAAACAACAACTATTTTATCATGAAGAGGAAGTCTTTGATCGAATATTGATATTCATAGACTTTCAATTACGAATACTGTAATTCAATACAAAAATAATAATTTTGTTGTGACAAATTTCGGTTATAAAATGAGAAAGATTATTTTGATTAGCTACAAAACGAAATTCAGTAAATGGATGACATATTAAAGCTTGCGATATTTCCAAAGATAGTTGCCTATTTATTCAATAACACGTTTTTAAATCTCAGCTTAGAAGTATTATTGTGTGAGTTACATACGACAGTAATTCCTGGTGAGGTTTGAGGAAGGGTCTAAATTATACTACAATCTGATAAAACCCTCAACCTGAATAATTGCACCACGCTCGGTTAAATTTAAACGTCCCTTTGCTTCATCCGACAAATTGTAACCATCAATCAATTCCTGGGATTGATTTCCTAAACAGTTGCGGGAAGGGAAGAAGAACCGTTGAAATGAAATAATTGAAATGTGGAGCATAAAAAAAATGTTTGAGAGTAAGAAGATTGTATACGTATTTAATTTTAAAATTAACGCTATGGTTTTGGGTTGTAGTATTGAAAATATCTGTAAGACAACCAAAATTTCCGATATTTTAAAAATAACTTTTGGATGAAATAACTTGCTTAAATTAACTGGCGTTTTTTTTTTACAAATATTGCAATACAATTTCTTCTCGTAAGTAAAGTGTAATGCATTGTATATAATGTTAGAATAAAAAACGAATAAAATTATAAAGGTTAAAATTTCAAGACTTGTTAATAAAGTATAAAAAAAATTTATGATAAATGATAAAGTGTATATTATAATATAATCTTACACACACAAACACACACAGACACACACACACACATCTACATTATATATATATATATATATATATATATATATATATATATATATATATATATATACATATATAGAATAGAATTTTATAATTCAATAAATTATTCTTGTGTTTGTATTTCTCCTATTATCTTCATTGATACACAAGAATACATATTTCATTATGCCTGTGAGTGTGTGTTTGTGTGTGTGTGTGTGTGTGTGTGTGTGTGTGTGTGTGTGTGTGTGTGTGTATGTGTGTGTGTGTGTGTGTGTGTGTGTGTGTGTGTGTGTGTGTGTGTGTGTGTGTGTGTGTTCTAGTACTAAAACATTGTAGACATGAATATTTCAGGAATGAGTTGAATGAAAAAGGAATAAATTATATGTAATATATTTACATAGTTTAACAAAAGCTGACAGGATCATCAGTCAATGTTACGTTTTTACTTTAAACTTCCTTGAAGATCATATCTTCAACGATCGTCGTTTATATTATCACAGCAGCTTCCCACAAGTGATGCAGCGTCTGATGGTGTACCGTTATAGAGTACCCGTAGAGAAGGCCTAGGCGGAAATCACAAGTATAGCTTATGCACTTACTGTATATATGTTACCTGCTATATTTGGTTCATTGGGTTTCATATCTCATCAAGTTTACTGAAGATTGTCTATTTTAGCTAAGTAGAAGCAATCAGATACCACCACATGTGGTGCAAGAGACATCTTACCAATACGCTTTCGTGTTTCCGTTTATTTGGCAATGCGCTGCCACCCAGTAACATGTTGCCCGTTCATTCTTGTTTTGACGCCTGTAGTGTTTAATAAGAGATTCTTTATAATATATATCATAAATAATCTGTATAGTACTTATATTTTTGGTAAACCTATGGTAAGGGTAACATAAAGAACCTAACTGTAGTTAAAGCTTTGATCATGGTAAATAGTTCAACTGTGAAAAAACTACTAAATGAGTAATGAGCACTGAAGAATAAGTTCCACATAATTGAATCAATATCGTTGAATAGTTTTACGAAAATATAAGCAACTACTAGGGCTATTTTTCGGATTAACCACAAAACAAGATTGTTTGTAATAGCCTATACCTCCTTTGTATAATTAAGAGTATATTGTTGCCCCTTGAAGTCCTTGGATCAATGTTTACGAATTATATTTTACTCAAGAGTAATTTATTGAAAATTGGAAGCAATATAATTGAACCACTGTAGGAAATATAAGAGACTACCCATGTTTTAGATCAGGTTTAACATCCATATTATAGTTAGGAGTACTTTTTTGAAAGTACTTTTATGAACGTTAATCATAACGCTTAATTTAATCATCGAACTATGTGATTAATCACGTGATTTAATCATCGCGAAAACGTCATCGATACTATTTAATTAAGATAGCCTTTTGATACTTTTGGTTGGGAATGGCCTGGATTTTATGCCGGATTATCAAGAGATAACGATTTGAAAAGAAATACGGTTCTTCGATAGAGATACTCTTATAGGATACGCTTACAGTGATAGAAATATGAAACAATTAATTTAAGACAGAAAATTGTATGTTTATACAATTTTTCTGAGTTAGGTGTGAGGTATACGTTTTAATGACTTTTTTGGTATTACAACTAATTTATTTCTACTGCCGTTGTTCCGAGAGAATTACACGTTAAATTACAGGTAGTTTACCAATTGTAATTTAGTTTAAGACGAATATTATAACTATAATATGTAACATCTTATTTAATAATAATATTATGTATAGTTGGATTTTAAAACATGATGTTACAATGTTTTAAATTTCGCACCACCCAAATATCTTACAAGTTATTTTGAGTCCTTTTTCTATAAAGACAATGATGATATATTCATTCCTTCTTAATACAAGAGTGTTTTAAAAATAATAACAATTTCTGGGTATAAAAATCTTCTATCTAGTTCGCCAGTATAACTTTAAAGTAGCCACTCAGTGGTTCAATAATCGGAACATTTTGCGTCTTTAATTTCCCTTATGTGTATAAAACCCAATATATTATAAAATATGTCATGTATTGTATTATGTTTTATGTTTTTAGTATATGAGAGCACGAAGGTACTTTTACCATTACTTAATAAGGACAAATTCCCACATTTTTCTCAACATTATAAATTCTCCATTCAACAATTCTATGAGATAGAGCGGATGTCATGAGGTCGTAATTATTCATATTTTCTTAAATTCGCATCTTAAAATTTGTTTTCTATAAGAAAATTTTCAATGCGTTATACATCCCCTTAATTAGTTACGAAATTAATGTCAGAATACAGATTCCTGTATAAAACCTTGGATAATTAATCATTCAAATTAATAATAAGGTTGTTAGATAAATATGAATAGTTACTAGAGAAGGATATACGGGCTCGTGTTTTATATTGTGAATGAAAAAAATATGTGTTTTACCCTTATTATATATTTGAGTCAATATGTAATTTGTTGCTGTTCCAATATATATGATAATAAACACACAAAAAATTAAGGTTTCTAATGATATGAAAGAATTAAACTTGACCAATGTAATGTTGACGGGATTTAGGTTAAAATATATCATTTTATTTTTGTTAAGAAAACTAACGTCATGTGAAACACAAACAGTTATAAAATATCCAAACCGTTCCATATCTTAATGAGATATTAACTTATAAAACAATTTAAATTTAACGAAAACGTTTTTATCACAGGAATCAACTCTCTGCTTTCTAAAGAAAAGAATATGCTCTAATAAGTCAAACAGAAATGGAAATGATTCGCATTACTTAAAAAAAGTAAAACTTCCAGTTCACTGCTAACAACCGTGCATGTAACTAATCGCACAAACACACACACGCACACATAAAAACACAAACAACTGTGCTACATCCTGTAATAAAACTACTAGCAGAGTAGAATGATTTCGACTAAGTTGATATTTAGCTATCACACAAAGAGCTGTTGTGTAACCGACGTCCCGGACAAGTTTCATTGTCACGAGAAATGATCTGCTTTAGTAGTAAAAGGATTTCTGGAACTTTTTGAATTGATAGCCTCCGCGAGGTTTTAGTTCAGTTTACTTAGTTTTTGATAGTTTAACTTTGTTTCAGTAAATTAATGATCATGACGATACATATTATTTGAATTTTCATGATACATTTACTCAATTAATGGGGTTTATATTTCTATGGTCATGCCTAAGCTATTGTCTATAGCTTATAGTTATATTAGAATCACATAAAACGTATTTAACAATATACACTCGGAAAGGGTGGTGGGAAAAACGTGACCGCGCTTTGTAAAGTAATTGACTTTTTGACGAATTGCAATTAATTTCAACCGGGCTTATAGAAGCCTTAAATCAGGTTGACCGTGTATCACCTTCGTAATTTATTCAGTTAAAGAAGGATGTAGATATGCAAGGTTGAAAGACCCCCCTCATCTACATCCAATTAAAAACATTATTAAAAAAAGTAAATCGACAAAGTTATTATTTTAGACTCATTTAGCTAAATAATACAAATATAAACTAAACTATAATAAATATAGAGTTGAATACTGAGTTCGAAAATACAAAAAATGTAGG
>JBAIZL010000001.1:390160393-390170393 GCA_036971475.1 Prosapia bicincta
AACTATTATCGTAATATTCTAGACATTAAAAAATGAAATAAAAAAATTATTTCCAAGATTATTCTAGATATTTAAACAGTATTGTTTGTTTGAAACACAGGTTTACTGTTAACGCGTAGAATAACACATTGTGTTCATATATAGATATCTAATTCGTAAAACTGAAAGGCATTTTCCTTGATTAATTAAAGGGATACATATTTTATATAAATATATAAATAAAACATTTAATAATTTAACACTACAATCATAAATTAAAAGTTGTATATCGAATAATAACTAAACAAGACAATTAACCTTTTACGTTGTATTTGTTAAATAAAATAACAAATGGAATCGTATAGCTTAGGTTAAATTTACTGAAAATCTTTGTTTAAAGCTAAGATATGTTACATTTGTTTAGAATTTAATCTTATTGCAGATTTAAAAAAACTGACTGAATATCTAAAACGATATTCAATTACCTTTGATTCTTAAACATATTCCAAAATACTAAAGTAAACTGTTTGTCTCAAACAAAATAGTTTTTTTTTACTTCAATTTTTTTTAGTAGTATGATTTATTGGGTAAAATAAACTAATTTTAAAATGTTTCCATAAATTTGTTATCGCTAACATACATTCACATACACACACACACAAACACACACACACACATACACACACACCCCACAAACACAGAGAAATACACACGCACACACACACACTCACCCACTTTATTACTTCAGCAAGTTATAGTTTAATCTAACCCAGTCCCTTCACAGAAACAAAGAGTGATACAAACTTTACTTGGCCAGATCTGGTTCTGACATATTGTACTGGTGCCGACTGGTTTACAGGCAAGTGTGTACACAAAGAATGGATAATAGGATGGTAAGTTAGACCGTCACAATGTGTGTGAGTGAGTGTGTGTATGTGTATAGATACATTTTTAAATATATCTAACTAACCAATCAATAACGTGACAATGTGTTGAGGAAAGTATCTAGTAAAATATTTCTGTAGACCTACATTTAAAATCCCGTTTTTATAAGACAAACCTGGAAAATATTTAATCTTTGAAAATCGTATTTTTATATCACAAATACCATAAGTATTTGGTTGTTAGTTGAAACAAAGCATACGTCAAAGAACGCTTACTTTCATTTACAATAAAAATGTAATTATTATGAACTTTCATTCTGTACAATACATCCTGCAAGCCTGATGTTCGCTCACTAAAATAAAGTAAAGAAACAGCTGCTGGGAGAATAATGCATATAACTTTTGTTTCATTTTTTCCTACAATAATTTCTCTTACAAAGTAATGTATAATATACGAATTGATAATAAACTCTTTACAAAGCCTACACTCTATAACTTAAGTAAATAATAGCTTAAGAAATATAGGTTCAAGAAGAAAATTTGTTTTCTATAACAAAATATAAATATGAGTATTAGTGAATATGTTTAATATACAAGTATTAATAATACTAAATTACTATCTCTAATATTACTTAATGCTATTTAATATTAGCTATATAGTAAATATTGTTCATACTGTAAAAATATATACATATATATATATATATATATATATATATATATATATATATATATAAATTTCGTTTTACTAACAATAATTAAAGTACTTAGTGAGACATATTTATAGAAATGGTACCAAGGTAATATGTATGGATTCTTAAAACAATGTATTTCTAACGTATACGTGGTTTACAATATACAATGGAATAAAATTTGTGCAAGTTATTGTATCGCATAACAAGCTATTTCAAATTCCAAAATTAAAATTATTTCCAAAAAAAGAAGGTTCAACTCACCTACGTATCCCCCAACGTTCTGACGACCTTAGGTAACTGGCAGTACGTTTGAGCGCTGTATTTATACAGGCCAACATGTGTTTAGTTTTGAAAAATATTTACGTCATGACCAAATTAGGTTAAATAAATTACACGCAACAACTAAATAAATAGCTTGTTTTTAAAACAGCCAACCATTAATTAACACCTATTATTTAGATTGCCGTCACTGAACAAAAATTGAATTTTTAATGCGTCACTAACTGACGATGACGTATTAATTTGCTCTGTGAAAATATACTCTCAAACCATATTACAGTTTTTCAAATAGAAATAACGTTTTAGAACCCGATCCAATATATTACATAAATATGTGTTTAAAAGGTTTGTAGGTGATATCCTTAAGATTTTCAAAGATGTAGATGATTGGATTTGTAGAATCGTTTTAAAAATTCAATATAATATTATACAATATACTAGTTTTAACAACACATAATAACTAGTTTTAGGACCTAATTTTAAGTGCTTGCTTCGCACTAGATCCGATGAAAAATTACCAGATTTTTAAAATATTTGCACTGGTACTACACTATCAGTGGAAAAATCTAGTGTAGGATATAAGAGAACAACATTTTTGATGTGTCCAGATTCGTTATTGAATATGACATCTCGGTGTTTGTTGATGTACAAAGTATCCCACTCTTCTGATGTACTATATATTTTGTAACATTTTTCATTGTCTAGCACCATATAGCCTACCTTATAATAATTGTAGTTTTCTAATACTTGGGTATAGCTGATGTCTCAGGTCTGTTATGTGTAAAGGGAGGAAAATGCTCCTAACGATATCTCACTTTCATGATAATTTTCAATGCCCCTAATTTTACATTGTCATTATATGCACGTAAACAGATTTGTTTCTTCAACCGCATTGAGAACCTAGTTTTTGTTACAAAACCGTAGAACCTCATTATTAGTTACGCGCTGTGTCCAATAACTAATATAATATTATTAGTTTTCTTTTACTAAAGTACAGCCACACCCAAAAGAGAGGAAAGGCAACTGGTGGCATGAGCATTTTCTCAGAAAAGGGAAAGGAAATTGGAGACAAGAACTCTATGTAAGAGATGGACCAGGGCACTATAGGAAAAGGCAGTACCAGGAGGAGCGGCCAGAGTACATGCCGCGAAAATAGGAGAAAGAAGGTCCTAAGATTAATAAATCTCAACCACAGAATCCAAGGTGCAAGTGGTCAATCAAAAAACTAAGAGAAAGGGTCTCTAAAGGGAACCAGGAAGAAAAAAAGCCGATAGAGATCCAACGGAAAGGCAAAAACCTGAGAGAAAGGGGAACAAAAGTAAAAGAAAGGAAAGACAACAAAAGGCGTAAGTAATAAAAACAAAGCAAAAAACCAAATAGAATATAAAGTTAATAAAAAAGGCAGTTACAAATTAAATATAAAAAAGAAAATCAGGTGCACGAGTATACAGAGTTGAGAGTTAGGGTTCTTTTCCTCGATATCCGTGCTGAGTTGCTAGAAGAAGACGAGGTGAATGGCGAGGGTAACAATAAAATAGAAACATGCGTTATATACTGCGGAAGAGGGAAGGACACTCTAAAGAGGTAGAGATTGACACGAAAGTCGACGTGCAGTCGTTTAAGAAAAGGCGTACAACAACCTCAAGTTGAAGGGATTGTAGATAATAGAATTACCCATCAACGATGTGGGTGTTATAACGGCCAAAAGGAAGCCAGAAGTAAACGTTATCCGGCAATGCTTGATTCCATTAATAATTCGGGAAGTTTAGGTGGACTGTATATTCGTAATTGTCTCTAAACGGCGGTCGGAGATAATTAGGGAATATAATACACTGAACCAATCTAAAGGTACAGATAAACAACGATAGAGTGTTCGCCATGTAAGACATCGGAGGTAGAATGGTAAATAGAATACTTCCTACAAAAAAAGCAAATTAAAGAAAATTAAAATAACAAAAATCAATAAACAGATAACCAGAGGAATCAACGGTGCAGCAACAATAGGCCAACAAAAGGAAATGGAGGGGCTAATGTGTTAGTGCGAGAAGCAGGGGCACTCTCGTTCGGATAAGTGAAAGAGATGATGTGCCTGGATTGAACAAGGACAACAATATACTCATAAAAAAGAAGAAACAATGGAATGTGAAATGGAGATAAAAAGTAATTAAACTAAAAAAGCTTCAAACCAATAAAATTAAAAATTAAAAAAAAAAAATAATAAAACACTACTGAAAGAAATCAATTAAGGGAATAAAATCAAGTATGGGGATATCGAGAGAAGATAATAGATAATAGCTAAAAATAAATTAATAATAAAAATAAACAAAGTAAGGGCAAAACAGAGCTTAATAGGGGAATTGTCATAAATAATGAAATAATTAATAATTAACAAAATGTACGTAAAATATATATATTAAAAAAAGTTGTAGCTTCATATAAAAATAAGTGGGCAACGAATTTAAATTTAAATAGCAGTAAATAATTTGTAAGCCTATAGTTAATAGCTTAGATCCTGAGGAGAGAACTCAACAGTTGAAATTAAAAATAAAAGAACACCAAAAACCAGTTCAGGAGTTCTAAACTTAAAGAAAAGTAAAATAAAGCCATGGCCAGAATAAGCTTCTCTACACTTCACTATAAAATAACAAAAATAAAACGAACCACACGACCAGTTATGGGCAAGTATAGAAATTGGAAAATAAGAACGAAAAAAAGGAAAATTGGAATCGGAGGACAACATGGAACAATTTGGAAAAGGCATAGGGTCATGAATTAAAGCGACACACGGAAGATAATGTAGGCATTGCCACAAATTAAACCAGATTAAAAACAGAGCAAGTAGCCAAAATTATAATAATCCCAATTTAAATTAACTTAATTAAATCTGTTTAAAAAATAAAATTTGAAAAATTAACCTAAATTTGTAATTAAAGGTTGAATAGATAGCCACGCTCTATAAACAAACAATAGCCTCACAACTGGTTTTAAAATTAATAAAGTTATATGGAATGTATTCATACGCGAACTAAAGGTGTTTATACAATCTTGTGACATACAGATTGTGACAACAGCGCTGCTATCGGGAGACTACAGACGATTAGAAGATGGAATTATGTAAATCTTGACACGTAAATACGAAAACATTATTAGAACATATTCTGAAAGTTAAAAAAAAAATAGTTCTCGTATTTACTCGTTGTTACAAAAGTTCAGAAAACATAATTAAAGAAAAAATAACTAGAATAGGGTCTAGATTATTACTAAACAAATTCGTTGCTAGGACAACACAACTATAATTGGAGGGCGTTGGAACAACAGTGGTCACAAGGCATTTCAAAAAATCTACACAAGGATTTGTTTAGCGCCCCTAAGAGTAAGTGGTAATCGGTTGAAAGAGTGAGACGAGTTTTGTTTGTGCTCGAAAAAAAATAGCAAATATGGAATAAAGTAAGAGTTAAAGTGAAAAAATGTAATTAGGAAGTGTTTCGATACTTCAGCGTTATGTTTAACTTTCATGGTGAATCATGATCACGAAATATTGAAGACGCCGAACTTTTAGAAGACGCCGTTAATCATGTAACTTTGTAAAACAGTGAGTAAACATTCAAAACTGTGAGAAGATTTACTTCAAAAAGAGGATGCCTGTCATAAATAATTTATTCAAGTCTTATTCTCGTATACCATTTATTATATTATGATCAGTAAAAAATTGTTCATTAAAAAGGACGACTTTGTCTTTATTCATTAGAATTTTATTTCTCTTTCGTCAACACGCACGCAGAAGGATCGTGTAGAGAGCAAATTTTTGACAGATTTTAAGTAATAATTTAACAAAATGGTAAAAAATAATATTAGTCATTATTATTATCATTTTTTAGATTTGACTGGGCCACTCAACCTCTGCCCGTGATAGGTTTGATTTCTTTACTAACGTCGTCATTTAGGTCTATTCTAAAACTGTATATATATATATATATATATATATATATATTCAGCGGATGTTAAAATAATCACACATTTAAATTACATAGGCAACGTTAATTTATAATAGTAAAATTATCCACACTCACACACACACACAAACTCACACACACACACACACACACACACACACACACACACACACACACACACACACACACACACACACACACACACACACACACACACACACACACACATATACACACACAGACAGACAGACACACACACACACACACACACACACACACACACTCACACACACACACACACACACACACACACACACACACACACACACACACACACACACACACACACACACACACACACACACACACACACACACACACACACACACACACACATACACACACACACACACAAGCATTGTAACTCTGAGAGTCGACCGAGTTACTTAAATTCAACCCACGTACGTTTTAGTTGATAATTAAAACTTCAATGTTTGAAAATTAAATTTCAAAGTCAATAGATACTTGAAAAATTGACACAATAACAGAATGTTTACTTTACAGGCTATAAAACAGGCCTTACGACTAGAGATAAAATTCTGCCTAAGTTGTTGGAAGATAATATGAGATGTATGACTGTTTACTGTTAATCTGTCTGGAGGTTATTAACATTGTCTTACGGCTATCACAATGGATCAATTTTTAAAACTTAAAAATGTAAATTGATAATAAATTGTAGTAAAATTCGAGTAATCAGTGAGTTTTTTTGTTTATTAGGGCTGGAAAATCTTCAAGAATTTCGATCTGTTCAAAAAAGTTGTGTCGCTCCCTAATAAAATTATTTAAACATTATTAATAATAAGAAGAATATTAATAAATTTAATTTTATAACTTTACTTCATAATATTGCAAAAGGATAACGTAGTTTGTTACGATAGAAGAGATATTTGTACAAACCTAAACCTCTTTGCAAACAACATCTATGGAAATTTTGTCTTTTTTTCTTGATTTATTCTTTATGTTATGTGTATTTTTGAATAGGTTTTTCCAATTTCTTGTGAAAGCATTAATTTCTTTTAATTTTGACTATTGTTTGTAGTGTAGGTCCTATTTAGTTTTTATATTGGAATTTCTGTCTGTTATTCTTTATGTTTTCATTCATTTTTTGATTTTTTGTTATGTCATCTAATTTAATAGAATTCACAATACATAATTTCTCTTCAGTATCTTCATGGGATTCAAGAACTGGGTTTCTCCTCAAGCAGTCGGCTTCCGAATTATTTTGCCTGGTAGAATGTTTGAACTTATATTGTGAAAGATAATGTTCCATATGTCCCAGTTTTATCCAGCATTGTGCACATTTTTGAAATTATATTGGGAAGAATGTAATATTCTATAATATTCCATATCACCCAGTCCTTCGTCTATTCTTTCTCTGATGTTTAAATCTTATAATAGTTTATGTTTTGAGAATACTGTGAATTATTTTGAAATGAGCCAATATTGCCAACATTTTACAGCTTAATACACAATATCAAGAGCACAGTGGTACAATATATTACAATAAAAATATTGAAAAGAACCCCAATACCACAAAAATAATCAAAAATAACAAATAAGACAAGTTACTTAAGATTAAACCCTTATGTACATTTCGATGACCATGTCATCATCATCAGAGGGTCTTGTTACAAAACACAATCTAGCACACAAGAAGTTACAAACTAGAATGATGGGTTCTAGTCATCATTCTAGTTTGTAACTTCTTGTGTGCTAGATTGTGTTTTGTAACAAGACCCTCTGATGATGATGACATGGTCATCGAAATGTACATAAGGGTTTAATCTTAAGTAACTTGTCTTATTTGTTATTTTTGATTATTTTTGTGGTATTGGGGTTCTTTTCAATATTTTTATTGTAATGTTACAGCTTCTTTTACGGCCAAACATTCGTTGTAAGTGGCTTATTTTTTTCGTCCTTCTTTCTAATTTTTCTGAGAAATTAGCTGCAGATGTTATTTCACCGTTTTTTTTTGTTTAAGAATTCCTCGTATTTCTTGCAGTATATATATATATATATATATATATATATATATATATATATATATATATATATATATATTAATTATGGTGATATGTTTTCTTGTAATATAGTTAATAAATTAAAAATATTTCAAAAACAAGAACTCTTTTATTGCATATATTATTCAAAGCTTTTTGCCGGTAAAACAATACCAGCATCTTCAGGAAAATAATTATCTAACAAAAGTTTGTTAAATAATTATTTTCCTGAAGATGCTGGTACTGTCTAATCGGTGAAAAGCTATGAATAATATATGCAATTAAAGTATTCTTGTTTTGGACATATTTTAAATTTATTATTTATATATATATATATATATATATATATATTTATATATTTGGGTAAATTCTTATCGAAAATAGTAATTATGGATTGTGAGCACAGAAACTGTTTCATTTTATCAAAAGATTTTTGGCAATCTTCAGACCAGATAAATTTCTTTTTTTTCCTAATAAATTATGAAGTGGATCCAGCGTTATTGTATAGTTAGGATCATAATTTTCTAATAGTTTATCTATCCTAAAAATAGAATGACATTGTTTTGTGTTCATGGTAATGGAAATCTTCTTATCGAAATAAAATTATCCCTGATTGCCTTGATTGCGTTGTTCTCTCTTATGTAGCCTAAGTATTTTACCGAGTTGATTGTAAATGTTCATTTTAAAAATATCAGTCTAAAACCCTCAGAGAGTATTGCCTCTAGAGGCTGCGACAAGAGCCTAATGTGTTCTGGAAAAAATATCACCTGGAAATAGTTTACAGCAAAACTTGCTAGCCTATGTTTTTTTTTTTTAATATGTTGCTCAAAATAATTTGATAAATTATTACTAGCAAGTGCTATTTATTATCCCAAATGGTAAAGAGTTCCTTTCATAGGGGCTTCTTGTATCACAAATTCTGTTTTGTGTCTGTGTTATATTCTCAAAGGAATTTCCCAAAATTCTGAGTTTATATCCAGTGTAGGAAATATTTTACAGTTTCTAGTATTTACCATTAAATCTTTTTAATTAGTGGAATAGATTTTAACTGTAGGACAGCTATTTTATTGAGTTCACTGAAATCTATATATATAGCCTTGATTTCTTTCCTTCATCTATTATGTATGCTAAGGTAACCGGAACATCAAACGGACTGTACTATGCTTTAACTAATTTTTTATTGAAAACCTCCGCTATTTGTTGTTCTATCTGTTGTTTAAACTGCGCATCTATAGAACCTTTTGCAGCAGTATTTATCAATTACCAAATCAATTCGAGTTTTGTAATCTTTCACGGCCTCTGTGTCATATTTTTCTTTAGCGAAAATTAATTTATACTTATTAGTTAATTTGCAAATATAAGATTTTTACCTAGCATTTAGGTGATATGATAATATTGTAAAATTTTCAGTTGATTAAAACTGTTTTGTTTATGTACTAAATTTATGTCTTTATTATTTCTTGGAGTATCACCTGGAATGTCACGAATGTGTACTAGTTTGGTATTTAAATTTTCATCTTGGGTTAGTGTAAATGTTCCAATCTAATCCAATAAGGAAATCATCATTAAATTTGTATCACTTATAATGAAAACATTCTTGTAATTGGGTGTGTGTTTGAATATATCTATTTTACATTTATATAATTTATATTTGTATAGATGTAGCTTTTTATAAATACTTTTTATATACTGATCAGGGAGAAAATGAGCTGAATGTATGTTACTATGTCGTTTTTTAATAAAAATTGTGACGCCTTAAGTTATAAAATGAAATTATTTTAAAAAAATAGCCTTAATTATTGTTTCTAATATTTGTAAAATGTTTTGATAAAAATGTATATCAATTTTGAAATACCAGAAAATTAAAACTATAACCATTGTGATAAATATTTTGTATAATAGACTATTGAGGTCGGGTATATGCATACTTTGATATTTACAATATATATACATATATATATATATATATATATATATATATATATATATATATATATATATAAAATTAACTAATAAATTGAAAAATGTATTTAATTTGGAAACCTAATAATTATGAATAGGCTGTAGTCACAATTATTTATCCTAGAATCAAAATATTTGGTGGGAAATAAAAACATGTATTTGATTTATAAAGACAAAGAGCTAAAATG
>JBAIZL010000001.1:390172893-390210393 GCA_036971475.1 Prosapia bicincta
AATTGTCAGTCTGAAAATTTTTAATTGTTTAAACATGATAATGTTTTAATGTGGAACAGACATTGAATTAATAATTTTACCGTTAAAATTTAATTTTAAATGTGCTTCGATAAAATTAGCAATGCTATAAATTACATTAACCCCGGACAATTTTTTTATTTTTCCAGGCTTCAAAGTCCAGTTTCCTTTTGGATTTGCAAAGCTAAAACTTTCCCCCCTTATTCTTCTGGATCTGTAGCGTTTCCGAACTTTTTAGTTTGCATGTTGTGATACATGTTAGTTTGATCGTATTTCGTATTCTTTTTTCCTTTTTTAATTTTTCGTGCGTAGATGAATTTATTAAATATATATTAATCCCTTAAACAATAGTTTACGACTATCCGAAGTTTAAATTTTGTAAATTTATTATAACTTACTTATTTATATATATATATATATATATATAATGGTATGTATAATGTATATATATATATATATATATATATATATATATATATATATTTATATATATATATATATATATATATATATATATATATATATATATATATATATGGTTGGAGATTTATCCTTTTGTAGACATTATTATATATTAACTAGAGGCTTGTAGGGCCAAACGCCCCTATTCTTATTGAAACAAATTTTAAACTTTTGCATATAATTTTATTTTTTAATACAAATTAAATTTAATAATATTTGAGTTTTTCGTGATAAAATATCCCTATAAACTATATTTTTTAGTGAGTACGTTTTCAATTTGAATTTTTTGACGAATCAAAATTATGGGAATTTTTAATCCATCTTAAGATTTTACTCTTAGTGCCACATAAAGTTGACCATGTGTAAAAACAGGTTTGTCATAAGAACCTCTGTTCTTAAGAATATTTGTTCCTGAGCCTTATTTATAATGCAAAAAAGAGTCAAAATTGCACTGGTATACTGTCTAATGCAGGGGTGCACAACATGAAGCCCGAGCCATGGTTTATTGCGGCCCGCGGGTTATTCCAAAATGTTACTTTTGAATGAAGTGAAATGTAATGCTATTCCATAGCCAATGGCCAATATAGATGTATGGTAGTACGGCATTTATTGGGCGAGTTCCTCAGTTGTGTCGGTAACGAGTGAGTCCTTATGATATCGCGATTCTAAAATGTCAGTGTCCAAAGAACTTAAAGTTAAAGAAGAAAGACGGTGTTTTAAAAATATGTGGACGAAATTATATTTTTTCATTTAATATAAAAATAAAGCAACTTGTTTTATTTATCAAGAAACTGTTGATCTCATTAAAGATTTCAAATTAAAAAGACATTACGAATCTAAGAATTCAAAAACATGTAGTAATTTTACAGGGCAACTGAGAAAAGACAATGTAAACTAAAAATAAATTAACAAGTCAACAAAATCTGTTCAAAAGTGCCACGTCAAATTCGGAAACAGTAGTTAAAGTAACTTTCGAAATTTCGGAAATATTATTGATATATTTTAAACCTTTTGCAAATGGAAAATTAGTTAAGGATTATTTAATGGCCGTAGCTGATATTTATTTCCAGATAAAACCCATTGGTTTCACAGATTAGCCTAAACCGAATGACAATAGGTCGTAGAGCGGAAAATATATCGACCTTTATTGAAAATTCTTTGAAACAGAGAATCTCAAAATTCAAATGTTATTCAAACTTATTATACGAAATGTGTTGACATTTCAGATATAGTCCAGCTTGCTATTTTTGTACGAGGCGTTGATACAGATTTTTAACATCACTAAAGAGCTAATAAGTTTGGTTCCTATGAAGGGCACAACGACAGGTTTCGATATTTACCAGAACACGTTCTAGAACGTTTTGAATTGAAAGTGCGTATGGATAAACTGTGCGGTGTGGCAACTGATGGCACTCCATCAATGATTTGGAAAAACATAGATATAGTATCAAACCTTGATAAAGTCTGTAGTTTATATAGAAATGAGCTCATAACTTTTTACTGTCTTCTTCATAGACGTAATTTGTGTTCGAAATCATTACAGATGGACCATGTTATTAAAGTTGTTACTAAAATTGTAAATGCTATTCGTACGATATGATTGATCTATCGCCAAATCAAAGAATTTCTCGATGATATCGATAATGAATAAGAAGATGCAACTTCTTATAATCATATTCGGTGGCTGAGTGCAGACAAAGTTTTAAGAAGAGTGTTTAGTCTTCGTGAAGAAATTTATATTTGTCTTTTTGGTCGTGGTATTACGATATTCGAATTTAAAAATGGAGACTGGTTAAGTGACAGTATTTTACGTCGATATTATGCAACATATGAAACAAATTGATTACCAAATTTCAAGACAAAGACAATTTAATTCACTCGTAAGTGAGTCTTATAAGAGCGTTTGAAAAGAAGTCAGTGTGGGGCGCCCAAATAGGAAACAGAGTTCTGATTAACTTCCCTTCGCTTATTGAGATGTATTTAACAGATGCTGATAACCCCTCGATCTCTTAATATAACAAAACAATATTATGTTTAAAGCAGATTTTGAAAATAGATTTTTGATCTTAATAAATTTGAAAAGTTATTTGAAATCTTTGCATCGCCGTTCAGTGTTGATTATATGGATGCACCACACAATATTCAAATGAAACTCATTGATCTGCCGCACATGATTCAATTAAAGTCAAAATTCTGTGAAGTTCCATTATTAGATTTCTATAGAAATTACTTGCCTGTAAAAATGGATAATCTATCAAATCTAGTAAAATCTAACAAATCTAAAGCTCGTACGCGTTTAACTGACATTCACTTGGAATAAACATTGAAAATAGTAACTACAAACATGAATATAGACATTGAACAATTATCAAAAAGAAAACATAGTCAAATATCCCACTAATATAGACACTTTTCAGATTTCATTTCATGTTTTTTAATTTTCAAGTTAAAATTTGTTCCATGTTTTGATCCTAGTGTATGCTATTAGTATCCTGCTAGTATAGTTTTGCTTGTAATTTTATACATTTAACCATTAGGTAATGTTGTATAAAATTACAAGCAAATCTATCTTCACTGGACCCTTTACAGGTATATTTAAATATACGTATATGCCATTAAAACGTCTGCAAGAATAGTGCTAACGTGACGTCACTACAGTTGTGACGTCCTACAGTTGTGCCGTAACTATAGTTGTGCCGTCACTACAGTTGCGACGTCACTACAGTTGTGCCGTCACTACAGTTATGCCGTCACTACAGTTTTGACGTCACTACCGTTGTGCCGTCACTACAGTTGTGCCGTCACTACAGTTTTGACGTCACTACAGTTTTGACGTCACTGTATCACTCCGCGCAAGCAGGCAACCTTCGCACAATTTACTACTCAGCACTGAATTCTTTACCCAACTAAAAATTGAAAAAACAACTTTCCTTATGTTCCTTAACCTTTTGCTGTTTCGGTTAATTTTGTAGTTGTATAAATATTTGACCTTATATTAGCCCTACCATTGTATGATTTCTTTAAAGCTATGTTGAAAATTCTTGTTAATTTTACCATTTATTAAATATAATTAAAAATGTCCAGCACTGCAACAATGTAAAATAAACGATTATATACTGCCCACTTCTATATTTTTTTCATTATTGGTTTATTATTTCACTGTAAAGATATAACTCTTTTTAGTTTCCACTGCTATTTTCAAATGGAAATTTTTTAAAAAAATACTTGTAATAATTCTGTTTTCACCTTCAATGTTATTACTTTTCTTACGAAGTGTACAATTTGTTTCCTCGCTCACTTCATAAAAAACTATATTTAGCATTTCCCTTTATAACATCATCTTCTTACGAAAAAAAACCTTCTATATTTCGAGAAGACCAAGGTGTTAGCAGCGCCTGTTAAATTCATCTCAACAAGCGAAGGGAAGTTAACTAGAACTTCATTTCCCATTTAAGCGCCCCGCACTGACAACTTCTTTTCAAACGCTCTTATAAGACTCACTGACGAGTGAATTAAATTGTCTTCGCCTTGAAGTTTGGTATTCAATTCGTTCATATGATGCATAATATCAGTCTCCATTTTTAAATTCGAATACCGTAATACCACGACCAGAAAGAAAATATAAATTTCTTCACGAACACTAAACACTCTTTTTAAAACTTTGTCTGCACTCAGCCACCGAATATGGTTATAAGAAGTTATATCTTCAAATTCATTATCGATATCATCGAGAAATTCTTTAATTTGGCGATAGATCAGTCCTATCCTACGAATAGTATTTACAACTAATGATGACACAAATTATGTCTATGAAGAAGACAGTGAAACGATATGAGCTCATTTCCATGTAAACTACAGATTTTATCATGGTTTGGTACTAAACCTATGTTTTTCCAAATCATTGATGGAGTGCCATCAACACCGCACAGTTTATCCATACGCACTTTCTATTCAAAACGTTCGAGAACGTCTTCTGGTAAATATCGGAACCTGTGCCCTCCATAGGAACCAAACTTAATAGCTCTTCATGTTGAAAATCTATATCAACGCCTCGTACAAAAATAACAAGCTAAGCTGTATCTGAATTGTCAAAAGTTTCGTCCAACGAGTTTGAAAAACATTTGAACGTCTATATGACCTCATGACAATTTTGTATCTCAATTCACCGCTTTCCCATCCCCGTAGAATCACATCAGTATATTCCCGTTCACATCATTGAATCCAGCAACCTCAAAAACCCATGAGTGGTCATTTTCTAGCGACATTTTTGCTTCTGAATATTTTGTCCCAAATCACTCCTTTGGTACCAGCGTAAAGTAACACCCTTGCATCCCCGTTTAGTCAGTTAAGGGCATTGTACTCAGCTCTCTTAAAACACCCAGAGAGATCGTTTTATTGCTTTTTTTGGCTGGTGATATGTTTACCTCATTGAACACTTTGATCGAGCCTGTTAAACCACACAAGTGCAATTCCGTTACCTTTCGATGGAGGTATTTAACTCAGCACACTCCCAAACCTAGTGGTTATTTTCTATTGATATTTTCGCACCTGACGTTTTTACCCAAAATCATCTTTTTGCTACTCTTTTTGGTTCTTGAACTGTCAGCGGCTTAGTAATAATATACACACAGGTTTGCATATTGTTATTGCATTGAATAAAATATTCACTGGCTGCCATATTGCTGCATAAATGAAAAGCTGCCGTATTGATAGTACTTTAGCCAATTCCGTATGTTAAGAGTTTCATGGAATTGGAGTTAATGGAATAGTATCATGATTAATAGAAAGAAATTTTACACGGCAAAAACATATTCCCCGCTCTTTCACGTGTCTGCAATATAGTATCAAAATGAAATGCTGCCATATCGATAGCGGGATGTAGGCTATATTTGGGCAAATAAATATTAAAAAAAATATTGTATTTTACTCTCTACATTATTTATTTGCCTTATACCTTTATACATTAGTTTATTTTACTTTACTTATTTCTAGTTGAAGTTTTTTGCTGAATAACAGTATCAGCATTTTCAAGACCTATTTATTCTGTATAATTCTTTAACTACAATAGAACTGTTCATAGAATTGTACTAATTTGAAAAAAAAAATTGGTTATGGTTATCTTATCTGTCTGATTAAATAAACAATAATAATCTCTCGATTTTATTATTTTATTTTAAAAGCATTATCAAATGCTCTAAAAATAGGAATTTTTTTGATGTCATCTGTATCTGCTCCTCAATAACTGTATTTGTATTTATTAAATATTATAAAATACATAATACTCTATTACAAATTTATAAAAATGAAGTTAATACTTTTTTAATAATAAAACATAACCTACTTCGAAAATAGAACCAAAACATATTATTTTTACTTACTAAAAAGTAAACATAGTTTTCCCGGAACAAAAATATGATTTATCTTAATTTCATTACCCATAAAATTTTAAAGTCGAATTTCGTTACTGGATTCAAAATTAACATGCTGAATGTGAAAACTGAAAGGGGTTTTAACTGATATTAGATCACCTTGGCATAGGTTAACTAGCTGTGGGTATTCAATCATTTCTTTATGACGTATTTATTAAATTTATGATTTAAAAGATTTAAGGAGATTTTATCTCTTATATTTATAAGCATCTACAAAAATCACATTCGGCGTAAATCATTCAAAAAAGATAATTGTCATGAATCTGTTTATCCGAACGAAAGATATGCATTCATATATTTTACATCCGACAAAAACTAATATTCTACTTTCTTATCTGAGAACAAATATCAATTATCGTCCAGCATACTCTCATTATATAGAATAAATGACAATTTTGTTTCGTGAGATGACCCTATGTTTTGCTATAATTAAGCATGAGATTATATTATATTAATCCAGTGCAATTTGTTATATTATATTACCTCTTACATTTGATCATTTATGTTCATTGGTATTTTGTGAAATGTATATAATAAATCATAAATAGCTGAATTTATCCGGTTATAAGGATGATTGGAATAATTTATTATGGTTTGATTTTGTTATATCATTGTTTTTCCCAAAGATGCTATAGAAAACCTTATTTTATTGGCGAAAAGCTTTGAAAAATATATACATTAAAACAACTCTTATATTTGAAATGTTTTTATTCATTAAATATATTATGAGAAAACGTATCAAAATACATAGACTAATATAGTTTATAATATATATTATAAATACGAAATTTACGTAAACTAAATTTCTAATTTATCTAATTTCTTTGAATGATAAAATTATATTATTCGTTAAATTTATTTAACACCTATGGACCAATGACGCATTTGTTTATTGACACAGATGCGTAAGAGAATTGACGATCATGTTAAATGACGTACACAAAAGACACAAATTAATCATCTATTCACTCATACGTGTTTCAATGACAAAGTCATCATCATCATCAGTAAGTGTTGCTAGTACAAACTCCCACTTACAACTCAGTTGATGATGATGACTTTTCATTGAAAAGAGGATGAGTCAATAAATGAATAAATTAATAATAAATCCCCTGAGAGTAACATATTTTTGAATTTAATCCTTTTCTAAATTTTTGAATGGTCACACACGGTAATATTTGGTTTACTTATTTGGTCAATATTCTTTGGTTTCCATAACAATTTCGTTGACTAAATCTCTATTACAAAATATGCTAAAAAAGTTTAATTTTCTAGGTTCCAATTGAAAACAAATTTGTTAGAAATGCCTGATTTATTTGTATCAAAATCATAAAATGATCTGTACACACTTAAGACAAGCCACATACTTTCCATAGAAAACGATGGTTAAAATGTACTCTGTGTAGCATTTAATAAACAGATAATACCAAATGTTGAAACTAGAGTGCAGTGTAATACACAGATAACAAAATCGAAAAACCATACAGCAATGCTAATCTGAGAGAAATAATTTGAAGTTTATATACGGCAATGCTCCCTTTGGCCGTTGCATGATCTCATATACCGGGACGAGAATGGTAATCAAAGGGTTAATTCCATAGTCTGACACATCCTGCAGTCTTATATCTTTCAATTTTGATATCTCGGTAGTTCGATATGTCAACCAATCCAACGCGTGAGTAGACCGACACTTCCAACGGTCCGACATCTCGGTAGTCCGACACATCCAGCTGTCAGAAAACTCTGTCATTCGACAACTCTTCGTTCGTCCTCAAGATGTCCGAAATATAAAAGTATTTCCCGGAACCAATATGGATATAGCTAAACGTTCAGTCGTTAGAAGCTTTCTAAGATACATGAGTCTATGTACTCAATGGTAGTGGAGGTATCTATTGTACAAATATAATAATATAATAAATAAATTAGGAAACAAAAGATACTATGAACCAACTCGAGTAGTTAGCCCACTTATATAGCACAAGTTGACCTTTGACCTTTAAGTTGACTTTTAAGACTTTAAAACTTTCACACCACGGGTTTCCGCAACGGATGGTTCCTCCTCCACATGTTTTTTCACCAGATGGACATTTAAACACCCCTCCGTTATTAGGAAACAAAAGATACTATGAACCAACTTGAGTTGTTGCGCAATCACCCCATCACCAATAGGTATTTTCTTTCTTCTTCCCTCAAAACTGTGCATCTTCCATTTTGTTTCTTTTTCCATGCCGGTCTTTTCATCCACCGTGGATATTGACCTCCATCTTTTCGATCGGTTGAACGTCATACTGATATATTTTTCCATACTGATGTGGATTCGAACCGGGTTTCCACCTTAAGAAGACTGGAGCTACCACAGAGCCAAGTAGATGACCTTGTAAAGAGTAAGTTGTGTAGTCAAGTATAAATGTGAGATGATAACGTAATGGTTATTATTATTATTATTTTTTTTTGATCGGGGTATTCGAACTCGGTTTGCCGCTCCGCCTTGTTAGGACGACACTCTATTTGGGAACTCAAAATTGTTTTTATTCAGTTTTAGACGCGTATATAAGTGTAACGTCGTAGTAGTATACTATTTGTTAGAATTTTTGAGAAAAATAAAAATACGAATAATCGATTTATTGTAAGGAGAGAGAGAGAGAGAGAGAGAGAGAGAGAGAGAGAGAGAGAGAGAGAGAGAGAGAAAGAGCAAGTAAGTTTATTTCAGAAAGAATAAGTTAAATTTATTTCATTTAGTTTGTGTTATTTAAAAGGTGTAGTTTACCCCTTTTGGGAGGGACCGTTTTTAAGCGCTTACTTGGAAGAACATTAAGAAAGAGCATTACCTCCTCGAAGTCTGAAATCGATTAAAAAGAGACGGGGGTTTGAATGTTCAGAAATTTTGGAAAAATATCAGGAGTAGAGGATACAACAAGAGGTATAGGAGTAATATGTATCAAGTGTATCAAGAGTTGCATATATCGCAATAGAAGGGGCAGTAAAAGTAACAGGAGCTAATAATACAAAAAGAGGCACAGGAATCAAATGTATCGAGGATGTACCGATTACATACGATTGGTTTGGAGGGGCAATCATTTCGAATTCGATATCTTCTAAATTTTTGGACCTATAGTGCCAAAATTCCAAATTGTGGGTATGAGTTAGTTTTGCTGGTTGCATAAAATGAGTTATGAATAAGCAACATGTTTCGTGGGTAGCTTACATCTGAAATTAAAGGGACAAAATATTAATACAATTCTATATTTCCTTAACGGTTGGCCATAAGGTGTCCAAAATCAAAACAATGAATAAAGGTGTGAATTTTGAGGATGCATAATTTGAGTTTTGAAACCACGCCTAGTTGTGTAGGTTGCCTATGTTCAAGTCTCAAAGAGCAAAATTTTAAAAATTACGCCGTATAATCTATACGGTTGATCCTTCGGTGTCAAAACTCGAAACAGGAAATAGAAGGAAAGGGGCTGCAGTGTACATCGTCAATTTTGTAAGTATTTGTTGTTCCTCATTACTTGGTCTTCTATATCGTGGTTGCCAAAAGACATAGGCCACTCCGCAAGTTGTTCCATGAGAGTGAGTGAGCACCTTTTTTGCTACCCCCTCCCTTATCGTAGACTTACACGCATTTTACAGTCGTCTATAAACTTGCCTCTTCTATAGCACATTATTCCCTGTTCAAAAAGCCTGCCTATAAAAAAATATATATTTATACCAACGTATATTATTTATAATATGCAATATTTAATATTACCACCGTATACGCGTTATTCCCTTTAAAGGAAGCATGCCTTTAGTGTAGACCTACACAGCCGTTGAGCCATTATTCCCCTTATAGAAATTCTAGCTTTAGAGTTACACAAAAGTTGATGTCGCCTATAACGCATTGTTCCTTTAACAGGGAGCCTGCCGTTAGGATATGTACGAATGTCCTTACATGAATGTTGCCGCTGTCTATAACATATGATTAACTTTACTATAAGACCGAAATTCGGAACAGTCCAACAAGAATGTAGCCCCCGTATATAATACATTATCCCCTTTATAGATAGCCTACTTATTGGAAAGACCAACAAGAATGTTGCTGCCGTCACACGTTAATCCTTTACAAAACGTCTGCTGTTAGAGTAGAGCGACACGAAAGTAGCACCAGCTACAAAGAGCAGCAACAAAGAGCTACACGAATGTTGCCGCTGTCTATAACATATGATTACCTCTACTATAAGATCGAAATTTGGAATAGACCAACATGAATGTTGCTGCCGTCACACGTTAATCCTTTACAAAACGTCTGCTGTTAGAGTAGAGCAACACGAAAGTAGCACCAGCTACAAAGAGCAGCAACAAAGAGCTACACGAATGTTGCCGCTGTCTATAACATATGATTACCTCTACTATAAGATCGAAATTCGGAATAGACCAACATGAATGTAACCCCCGTATATAATACATTATCCCCTTTATAGATAGCCTACTTTTTGGAAAGACCAACAAGAATGTTGCTGCCGTCACATAGAAACCATAGATTGATCTGTGTGCCTATGTTGCAACGGCCAAATTGACCGTTGCAAAAAGAGGTAATTGGCTAGTATAGGACAATGTAGCACAAATTAATGATGTTTCATATTGTTTTTAGTGTTATCCCTATTCTCAGTACTTACATTTTGCTCTTTGTGGTAGTTTCTAGAGGGCTACTGTGTTTGTAACGGGTTTCTGATCATTGAGATGTATCTGTGTATAATAAAGAAAATATATATTTCAAACTATAGTTTAGGAGATTAGCAGTCTATGTGTTACCTATTTATTTTTAGTACAAAAAAATTATGAACAGTGAAAGTCATTTTAATAGGTAATGACCTGTAACGGATTAGGTTACTTGGGAAATGAAAATATAAAGTTTTAAAATACAATGTTATACAATTTATTAATCAGTGACAAATTACAGTAGAACAAAAGACAGCAATGTGTCGAGTAATTATCTATTAATAACTGCTAATTATTCCATACATTTTAATTACTTATTAACCTTTAAAATTATATTTATCGAGAAGATAGTAACTTACGTTTTTCAATTAAATTTATAGGAATGAATATTCAAAGGACAATTTCTACCATTCACGTGTTAACCGTTTATCAATTAAAAATTCTTCAACTTAGTTAACATTAAAATACATTTTCTTTATTATCATCTAAAACGTACCTGGTTGTGCACGTCACTTGTAAACACTTTAAACACATCATTAATTATTGCACATCGATTTTGTACACTTAACACTTAACACATCGCTCTTGCGAATCAGCACTCTTAAACAAAAATTATATAAACTTTTACTTATTTGGAACATATGAATAATCGCTTCTGACTTCTTCTTTAGTTACGTTAATAAAATTTGGTACCGGCCTTGACATCTTAAATTTTGAATACTGGAAGCTTACAAATTTCTAAATTATGTCCGAAAATGCCATTACGTCTGTTCTGTTCAAGAACCTCTGGAGGAGTCGGCTCTGCAAGGGCACGCCAACGGAATTTCCCACCCTTGGTTATTATTTTGAATTTTTTGATTGGTGCATCGGATCAGGCGATATCAGACCATGCTTACGTCACATGAGGTGATGTCAGTTATTAACTCAAGTTACTAACTCGTACGATATTTTACATTTTTACCCGCTAGGGGCGCTACGAAACTTATCCTAGAATTACAATTGTACAAAGAAAACAAAAATTTTCTTTTATATTCGGACGATATAATTATTAAATAAAAATTAAATATATAAATGAATTTATATGTAACACCTTATTTTTAAGAGTGTTACAGACCAATAAATAAATTAACTAAGGAACAATTACGATAGCATTTTTACACAGTTGTACTTCAGTTGTGAATTTCAGGTTTTCAACTTTACCATGACTTCTGACTACCAATTCTAAATAGTTTACATTTTAAATCATAAATATACTGTAGTATGATGTATACAAGCATAAAGTATTCTTGAAATATAAATTCTAAAAGCAATCAAATAATTATTTAATTATCAATTTATTTTAATTTGTTCAAATCTAATATTCTTATAACTTCTCTATTGTTACACTTTATAAGAACTTATGAATTATCATTTATTTTTGTCATAGCTTATGTTTAAAATCTTCCTTCACATTTGTATTAATGCACTTTCAAGTAAGTAGGTAGTTCCTTAATAAATAATATACTCAATAATCGTCTTATCTCTATGATCATTTCCAGAATTTTTCAATCAGCTTCATTACTAAATAAGTTTTAGAACAAAAAATATTACCAAAACATAAAACATTTATAAGGATATATCTTTTCAAGACTATTACACGTGGATTAGAATACTATGTTATATTCTTATCAGTTAAAATGTACAACCGTTTTGTTGTAAGCTCTCATCTTTTATGTTAATAAACTAAGTTGCCTTTTATACAAGTACTGTTACAGTATCTATATTAGTTCAAACATTTAGAATATTTTGGTCTCTCAGAACTATCTATCCAATTTAACGTCGGGTTGAACGCCATTTTACGACCTTGATATATAGTATGCTTACTCAGGTATGCAACCATGTCATACAATGTCACTCTGGCTCCCCTACATTCTGTACTATAGAGGGTTGTATATGATATTAAAGCTACCTTTAGAAAATTCGATTATTTTTTTGTAGCTTAATAGTTATAGTGATTTTTTAAAACCATACAAAAGAAAAACCGACGAAATCCATAGTACGAAATGACAGTGTAGTAACGGTTCCGAGGCAGGTATAAGTAGAGATGGTAATAGTAATTTCAAACAATAATATTTCCTGATATAATAATAATAAAATCTAGACCTGTAAGAACAGCATTTCCATACAACTCCATATAAACAATTTAAATCTACAAAATATAGAAAAATGTTATCTTTTCAACATAACAAAAGCATTAGTACAGTACCTGTGAAACAAAATGTCTATCATTTTCTCAACATTTTACCTGATAATGTCATAGGAACTACTACGATGATTAGCAAAAAACTTGACATTCGCTTACTACGACGACAAAAGAAATGATTTTTATATTTGACTAAATTAAGGCTTTATAATTTTACTACACCTTAAAGACTAAATTTTCTATCCTTTATTAGTCATGGTTAACTGGAACTAATAGGCAAGACCTGTTTAATTTACCAGAGTTGTATAGACTGAATAATATTTGTGCCTGAATGCTCCTTCAAAATTAATTTTTATATTTGTATTTTTAAGGAAATCCAAAATTTGAATGAAAATGTTTCAAACATTATCACCAGTTTTGAGTTTGCCATCAATTGAGTTAAACCCTATAGCAGACTTGACCAAAGAGATATGATTTATATAATAGTGGAGAACTTTGTATCATTGAAAGAATATATTAGCCAAGTCTCATTGACTGAATAATTTAAGTATTATAAGTGGATCTATTGATAATTAAATATAAATTCAGATGTAATTACTAGGTAACCAGAGCTGGTCGGATTTAAACAATCAAGTGAAATAAATATTCTAGCTTGGTCGAACTACATGAACTAACATGCTTTGGACCACCTCTATCTTCTTGATTCCGTTAGCTGTGAAGATGATCATAGACATGGAAGATATATAAATATACACAAGTGAGAGTGTGATGTTACTGCCTGGCAGGCGAATACCTATTGGCCACATTTAATCTCGAATCGAACGATAATTTATCCTACGCGTAAAATCTCACTAGAACAGCTGTACACAATAAACTATCAGCTGTGTAAATTAAACATAAGGAGGGTTTCTTATTATAAACGAACAATGCAATTGGCTCACAACTGGAACCCCTACAATTTGAGGGGTTACAATGGCTGGAGCTTGGTCGAACTACATGAACTAACATGCTTTGGACCACCTCTATCTTCTTGATTCCGTTAGCTGTGAAGATGATCATAGACATGGAAGATATATAAATATACAAAAGTGAGAGTGTGAGGTTACTGCCTGGCAGGCGAATACCTATTGGCCACAGCTAGTCTCGAATCGAACGATAATTTATCCTACGCGGATAATCTCAGTAGAACAGCTGTACACAATAAACTATCAGCTGTGTAAAATAAACATAAGGAGGGTTTCTTATTATAAACGAACAATGCAATTGCCTCACAACTGCAACCCCTACAATTTGAGGGGTTACAATGGCTGGAGCACCGAGTTAGGCTGTAACTAATGGGACAGAGAACCCCTGTTCTCCGGAAGGGAACGATGCTAGAGAATCTCCAATAGACTGAAGGTTAACAGACACTCACTCACACGTGCGTGCTTACATGTAATTATTTGATCTAATAACATACCAAATATACTATTTAACGTTAATTAGTTTAAATACATTTAGGTATTTCTGTAAAAACACAATTACAAGATTATTTTCGACAGTAAATAAAATCACTATTTCTTTTCTTTAATTATTTTCCATTCTCGGTTATTAGGCATGTAAGAGTATCTGTTAATCAAAGGGTTGTTTTAATGACAATTCGAAATGAAATTATCATTTATTTGACAACGAATAAACATTAATCGTTTACTTAATTGTTACTTTTAGACTAACATATAGTTTCATCAAGCTGAAGATAATCAATATACGGACAAAATACTTAAACTATTACGGAATATAGTCCTGTCGTTTTCTTTGTCATGGAATAAAGTGTATTTTCGGTTAATTGATTATAGTATTCGATATGACCAGACATACCTTTTCATAACGAAGAGTTTACCTATCTAAACCACGCTTAATACCCTTAAACCAGCCTAATACGGGTTGCCTTCAAATGGAACTACTTCAAATTACCAAAGTTCAACTAACCAAAATGTACACACACACAATTTACGCAACCTTCAACTGATCAAAATACGCGACATTCAAATAATCGTAAGTGTATGGACTTCAACCAACCAAACTGTACGGACTTCAACTAACCAAAGTAGGCCATAGATCGCAAAGTATCTTATTATAATTGTAAATAGTCGGAACGGCAATAAGATAACACGCAACATTCATTCAGTTGAAGTCCGTGTACTTTGGTTAGTTGAAGTCCGTACACTTTCGTTTAGTTGAACGTCACGTAATTTGGTTAGTTGAATTTTGGTCATTTGAAGGGGTAGTCTTCATCTAGCTAAAATGTACACACACAATTTACACAACCGCGAACTAACCAAATACGTGATATTCAAATAATCGTAATACACGGACTTTAACTAACCAAATACACGGACTTACATATACAATCCCCGGTACTCGACTACGCTAAATTGTAGGCCTGCTATAATTTTCTTTGTAAATGTAGAAAGTATATTATTTTTATTCTATTATGAATTATGAACTTTTACAACAGTAGTTGTTTAAATGAAATCACTATATTTTAGGTCTAATGTACCTCTATCTCGGTATATTACTCGGTGTATCCAGACGCCATGGCCATTTAAACCCGAATAATGATTACCAGGCATAAAATTGATAGTTTAACTGTAGCCTAAACATTACAATGTGCGATTAAACAGGGCTTTGTGGTATATAGGCCCTTCAAGTCCCGTACGAGAGTTGTCAAGTCGGTCATCGGTGAAGCAGGCACAGACAAATTATAAACACAAATAATATTGTTCTTATTTGGATAACTAGTAAAAGTAAGCGATGATTTTATGGCTTACCTTTTGCTTTGTGACACAAATTCTGTTAAGTGATGGTTTCTGAAGGAAAAAAACTCTCATTACAATATAAATGTACTAATTTTGAAATTAAAAAAAAAAAAAAACAATTAAAATGGTTTTATTTACCTACGTATATACAAGAGTGTTATTATTATTCACCAGTGTCATGATTAGCCAAGCCTACAGCTCTTTCTTGAATGGCGAAGAACCCGAATAATGATTACAAGGTGTAAAATATGATAGCTTAACTGTAGCCTAGACATTGCAATGTGCGATTAAACAGGGCTTTGTGGTATATAGGCCCTCCAAGTCCCGTCAGAGAGTTGTCAAGTCGGTCATCAGTGAAGCAGGCACAGACGAATTATCAACACAAATAATATTGTTCTTATTTGGATAACTAGTGAAAGTAAGCGATGATTTTATGTCTTACCTTTTGTTTTGTGACACAAATTCTGTTAAGTTATGGTTTCTGAAGGAAAAAACCTCTCATTACAATATAAATGTACTAACTTTGCAATTACAAAAAAAACACAATACCAATTAAAATTGTTTTATTTATTTACATATATACAAGAGTGTTATTATTATTCACCAGTGCCATGATTAGCCAAGCCTACAACTCTTTCTTGAAGGGCGACTAAACGACGAATGCATGATACTTAGTAATAACAGAGACAAGAAGGCCTAGCTTGCCACAGACTCGATCGGTCAAGCTACACAGTAGGTGTTAGACAAGCTACTGCTAGTTACAGCTAAGCGATATAGAGCGCTGCTTGAAGAAGGCCTAGCTTGCCACAGACTCGATCGGTCAAGCTACACAGGAGGTGTTAGACAAGCTACTGCTAGTTACAGCTAAGCGATATAGAGCGCTGCTTGAAGAAGGCCTAGCTTGCCACAGACTCGATCGGTCAAGCTACACAGGAGGTGTTAGACAAGCTACTGCTAGTTACAGCTAAGCGATATAGAGCGCTGCTTGAAGAAGGCCTAGCTTGCCACAGACTCGATCGGTCAAGCTACACAGGAGGTGTTAGACAAGCTACTGCTAGTTACAGCTAAGCGATATAGAGCGCTGCTAGAAGAAGGCCTAGCTTGCCACAGACTCGATCGGTCAAGCTACACAGGAGGTGTTAGACAAGCTACTGCTAGTTACAGCTAAGCGATATAGAGCGCTGCTTGAAGAAGGGTGTAGGTAAGGAATATTGTCCATTTTGTATACCTTGTGTTTACCCACCGAGTGAATCACAGGCTCGACATCAGAGTGATTACTGCCGTAAATTGATCTGCTAAAACATAATTCCTATATAACGGTGAATTCTGGCGTTATGCTGTAACTTAGAGATAAAGGTCAGAAAGAAAGTCGAGAATAACCTAATCAGTGGGTATGGGAGGAGAGGTTATTAGTTTAGTTGCGACATAACTTTGGCTTCAGCAATGACGAATATCCCACAGTTAATAAGGAATTGGATAACTTGAATATAAGGGGAAGAGAGTGGCAAAGTTTACTAGAAGAAGGAAGAAGTAGAACATTTCAAAAATATACCCTACTTTGACAATTGTTTTGTCATAAATTCTTTGTATTCGACTTTCACTTCACCAAAAAAAGTGTTCAACAGTTTATTACTGTGAATTCGTTAAGGAAAATAAAGTTTTAATGCAGAAAACTAAGATAAATTATTAACAAAACTGTGGTATCAAGGAAAAGACAAAACATCGAGAGAAAAATTCACATAGTAACGGATTTAAAAAATAATATTAGAATGAGTTGGAACTTACAGATGAATGTAACAACGACAATGTATTTGAACAGGCCATTAGAGTTTGTCATCGACCGCTCCAGCTGGTTCCAGCAGTTTGGACCGGAGACTTAAGCAGACTTAAAACCATGGCAAGACCTTGCATATACAGGCCTGAGAAGGCGATGATCTTGTATACAAGTTCAAGCTACGCTTCCAAGCCCAAGTAATAAGCCCCAGCCTAGCTACAGAACTAAACCGTGCTGTGAGGCGACCATTGACCAAGCAGGGCTAGTCTGACCGATATCCAAGTATACAAGTCTCGTACAAACGAGGAACTGTCCGCAGGCTGTCCAATCACAGCAAGCCACAATCACTGTATAACTACTTTATTCTTATTATATAAGATAAAGGATGAATACTTACCATTTTGAGAAGTAACTTACACTGATTTTAGTTCCACACAGTTTCAATATAAATTTGTCGTTTGCTTAGCAACACTTTAACAATTAGTTTAATATTGTTGCATAAATGTAAAATGTTTTTAATAAATATCCTAGAAGGGACCCATAAGTGAAAAATCAAACTAAATCGACTAAAGCCAGTCCACATCAACTTCTAAAATGGAGTATTGAAGGATTCTCCGTGACTGGATGTTAACGGAATGTCATCTCTTGTGACAACAATGAAGATTCGCGTGGAAAATATCTAACTATGAACGTATATGCTAAGCTAAGATGGAAACGCAGTAAGAAAAAGAAAAATGGATTAAATATCATGCATCGCAAGCAGTATTGGCTCTTGGTTAGAAACTCAAATCTCTTATTACGTATTAAAATAAAATTCCACAATCAGATCTTGAAACAGGTTTGGCTATATGACTGCTTAATGTCAGGACGTGTAAAAGAATGTAATATAGATATTCTTTAGATTTCAGATATTACAAAAAAGGTACTGAGAAATATGGTTAGCATGTGAAAAACAAAGATATTCACCGAGTTCTGAATATCACGATGTTACCAGAAGAATTAAAAAAGATGGCAACAAACTTGAAAAGAGACTTCGTCCTCAACCAAATGCAGTAGCTAGTTTGAAGTGTTAGAATAAATTTAGAATATCTCAAACAATAAATTGTTGTGTGGAGAAGCCTGTTATCTGCAAATCTATCTCCATTAAAGAAGATCCTAACAGACATTTCAAGTGGTAAATTGGCTTTAGCTAATCGTACGGCATTCAAGTGCAATTATTATTTCATCGGCCCATAAGTGGACCTCAAGCTTCTGAGTGTGTTGTAAATATAGCTGCCCTCTGTAACTCTCAGAAGGGTTTTGGTTGTGTCAGATTCAGATTGTCTTCTTTCTGATCACAAATTGTAATGACCAATACAGGAGATCCTAGATAAATGTTTTAATGTAATCATGTCTCGTGGTTGCCGATGCTCTGAAGATGCTTTTATTCCTGGTCAGTATGACAAGGTACTAACTTTCTGCCCTTCTGTCGCAGATCTTGTAATTAAATGTTCGTTTTTTTTCTTAAAAGACATGTTGGTAAATATTTGTGTGTATGGAATGACGTTTGCTAGTTTACAAGTTGTAACTGCTGTTAAATTTGATACTGATAACTGTGTGAATATTATGTTTACATCAAAGTACCCTTGCCACTAAACACTGGATAGTGTCTTTTTTAACAAAACTTTTGAAAATAATTGAAGTATTCATTGTGATTTTCAAACACATTCATACAAAGCTTAGACATGTATTTATAGTAAAATGATACTATATGCTTTGTTTTTTAATACCTACAGTACATCACGGGCCAGGTTACACAAAAGCGAAATAGAACAATGTTAGCCGTTTTAGCTGGTATTAACTAAATAAAACCTCACAACTAGAAATACACATTTTTGTAAATCATTTCTTCAAAATAACGATTGCGTTAAAATCGAAATGCACATTAGGATTTGACTAAAGTTTATTTGTGGTCAAGAGATTGTATTTAATTGTTAAAACGTAGACAATAAATAAAAACAAACGTATATATAAATTACGTATTTTTTATCCAACTTACTAACTTTTATGTCAATAGGTCATTCAAAAGTTGTGAGGACTTGTCCTGAAATCCTGTACTTTCAAAAGATAACGTGTGGTGTAAAAAGGAATTTTTAAATACTTGCAAATTGTAAATTAAATTTGTAAATTACTTGGTTAAATATTTGAACTAATTGCAGATCTTGACAGATATTTAAAGAAATCGAAAGGTCACCTATTGAATATAAAAGTGTTGTATTACATCTTCTTCTTCATCGTTATTCCAAAATATCGGTCATAACATTCAGTAATGAAGGCTTAAATATTAGTATCTTGATAATCATCATGTATTATACTAAGTTCAACACTGTTTAGATCTGAATTTGCTTAGCAACACTTTAACAATTAATTGTAATAGTATTGTGAAATAAACTTAAAAGAACGTAATAAAAATATACCCATAATTATAAGATTTAAATAAATATAAACTCTATAGAAAGTATTTTACGTAATAAAAATTTATTTTTGTGTTAAATAAGGTACAGTTAGAGCTCCAGATAGACATGAGAGTATTTTTCACGGAACAAATATTAAATCAGGCATACTAAACCTAAAACTGTAGAAGCTGGTACTTTCACTGCTTGTTCGTATTACAATCCGTAGTCTTCACCACATTTAGAGATGTAACAACATTAACACAACATAAGATATGTACAAAGGTTTTTCTCATTAACATTCATTTAGCAAAATGGCAAAAAACCGGTTTAATAGTCAAAAGAATCTCAGTCGTAGAAATCTGACTCTATGACTCAAATCTCTGATCCAAAGCATAAACCCTGATCCATCTCAACGAGTCTTGTTTGGCATGCATCATCTTTCACATCTCGTCACAGAACAGATACACACGACCGACTATCAGTTGCGCAAAGTAAACAATAGGGGCAGGTGTGTAGTTGTAAACGACCTGAATAATAGGCTTAAAATTATTGTCAACACAACCAAAAGAGATACAATTTTACAGTAAAACTACTGGCTTGTAATATAATCATCTAATAATGCTGAAAAACACGCGAAGATCGGTGTACTGTAGGTTATACGAAAATACATTCCGTTACCGAAAGCACAAATAAAATTGGGTATAAATACTTTGATTCTTTATAGACAATGTGCTTATACTGGCAAAACCTTTCACACTTTTACAGTTTATGTGAAAGCCTTCTTATAAATATTTCGTCTAATAACGTAACAACCAAAACCTTTTTACCCTTAACTAATTTACGTACGTTTGAGTGATTTTGTAGAAACCTCATCAAGAGTATCAGGACACATTTTAGTTGAAATTGAAAAATATATATTTAAATAATTTATGTTTATATTTAAGTATTTACATGTACTTACTATTCGAAGTGAATTAAGTTTTGAATAGGTTTTATTCGGCGCTTTCGTTCTCTGGTACCAAAATGATTCTCTATATAAAGGGTTTCTCAAAATATACACAGTGACATAACTGAAAAATTATAAATTTTGAATTTTGTTTATTTTCAGATTAAAAAGTTTTATCAACGTGTGTGCAATTAATATACATTTACATCGAATGTGTGTATGTATGTATATATATATATATATATATATATATATATATATATATATATATATATATATATAAATTACATATATAATTTAAGTAATCCTAATGTATTCAGAGGCAAAAAGTATTTTGCGTTAAATTGTGTTAAAAGCGATGTAGCATAGGCCTATATCAATGACGCATATGTTTATTTACACAGTTGCTAAAAAGCACAATAGCGAATGAAGTCATTTTTATTTTATTCATATTGAAACAGCTGTTCTTTTAATAAAACGCAATTTATTTTCAAATATAATTCTGAAACGGAAAATTAATTCTAAATGAAATAATTTTGAAAAACAGTTTCGTTGTTTCATACATGAAACTTGAAAACCCTTTATTGCTCAATCTAAATTCACTTTTTTTTATTACATTGTAATACCCAGGATTTAATCATTAGTAATAAACACTTCTTAAATTCGTTTGATTAATATAATACCATGCTCGTATGAGACTATAGTTAATCTGTCTAGACTCTAACTTTACATTTGATTTCTTCAAATAATAAGGAAACCAGTTTCTTAAGACAATTTTTCTGAAAGTAGTTACTAAATGAGGTGTAAACATTGTATAATTTTGTATTTGGTGTTTATTCTTTCATATAAATCCAATTTTTAATATTAGTAGAAGTTTTCAAACCAATACAATACCTATTGTTGGTAAGTCCTAATAAGCGTTTTCAACACTTTTCATATCAAAGAGCTTCTGAAACGACCGTTAATGCAAACTAAATTACAAACACAGAATGTTTTCTTACGTCATGCACATAAAAACAAAAAATTAAGTGATATATTACAATTCACTGCGTAAATGATAACTTTATGTCCCTTCCGAACCGTTATGAAGGAAGAAATTCGAAAAGAATATTGTGGTACCACTTAGGTGTACTAATATGAATTAAATTTTTTTTTTAAATTTCTTGTTACAACTTCAGTATATCTGGATAAATGTTGGGCAGTTTGAGATGTATTGTCCACCCCAAGTTAAGTATATTTCTCTATTTTTACACGAAAAAAATGTTAAAAATTTGAATTTTGTTTATACAAATACGTAGTGAAAATATGGTAACCGATGACGAAAAATACAATTATAATTTTTAAAATCAGTTTTAGAGCTAAAACCTTAAAAACGTTCATGAAAAAATTAAATATAGCATGTTCGTTGTCGAATCACAGTGGACAGTGGAATATGAGGTGAACTACTGAGTTGTCGGACTGCTGGATGTGTTGGAATACGGAGATGTTCGGCTGAAGGACGTAAACTACTACCGATATAGTGGACAGTGGAATATGAGTTGAACTACCGATTTGTCGGACTGCTGGATGTGTTGGAATACGGAGATGTTCGACTGAAGGACGTAAACTACTACCGATATAGTGGACAAATCGTATAGTCCACTATATAGTATAAACGAGCAAGACTACCGGGAACTGCCGATATGTAGGACTGCTGGACGTGTCTAATTACTGTGTGTTGGACTAATGGTCTTACGAGATTGGAATACTCCGATATTTTACGTCCACAATGAGGTAGACTATACACAAATAAATAACTGTACAGGGACCCACAAAGGAAAATAATTTACTGTCAAGCGAGTTTCTGTTACTTATGTCGTCATCATCAGTGACACTACTACACATTTAACATTGCTGTTGAGATATTGTACTGAAAAGATGTGTTGGAGTACTAAAATATAAGACATCTGGGCGTGTGGTTCTTATGACAGGTTTAATTGCTCGATGTGTTGGATTACCGATATTAAAGAGATTACCGACTGACGGGACGTTAAAAAATCAGGCGTGTGCAAACACCACAAGACATTCTTCTGACCAAGACAACAAAAACGAAGACATGCCAGAAATGGTTCAATTAAAAAAGGAAGATCTTTGGTATACAAAGGAAGAGAAATGAAAACCATGAATGGGAGCATCAAGGAATGAAGGAAGAACGAGTATTTTAGTTTTTGGCGTGGGAGAGTTAAGTACGAGTAGCTAGAGACTGAGGGGTAAAGTTTTGAAAGCCGGAGAGGGCATTTTAGTAATTATATTTCATAATAATTTTTTTTAGATACATATCAATGGCTACTGGAAGAGGATTAAGTTTGGAAATTGGGGATGAAAATGTATGTGTTTTCCTATTAATTATATATTTAGAGCCTTTATATAAAATTGATTTCCGGTTCAACATATGCTAATACAAAAATAGTTTGATTTAAAGGTCAAAAATATTTTTCAGGATGTAAAAGATAAAAACCTTACCAATGTAATAATAACGTAGCTTCAGTTACATAATATAAGTAATTACATTTTGGCGGAGGTTTTGTGACCCCTGACGTTATGATGTCAAACACAAACACGTATAGAATAACCTTGACGTTCAATATTATTATGAGATATTAACTTATTAAACAATTTAAATTTTTTCTTTCACATACACACACACACACACACACATACACACATACACTCACACACCTACACACACACACACACACACACACACACACACACAAACGCGCCACACACACACACACACACACACACACACACACACACACACACACACACACACACACACACACACACACCTACAGACACACACACACACACACACACACACATACACACACACACACACACACACATAGGCCACACACACACACACACACACACACACACACACACACACACACACACACACACACACACACACAGAAATACACACACACACACACAGAAATACACACACACACACACACATATTTCTTAGTGCAATAAAATCATATCAAAATTATTGATCAACATAAAAATGAATTTTTAATATTTAACCTTAGAACGAGATTTACTGTAAAGGGAATAGAGTTGTTACTCTAGTAAAATGGTTTCTCCCTCTTTTTAATGATAAAATCTGACCTGTCATAATTTCGGTTCAGTAAAGTATGCTAAAACTGTACACTCGGCATGATAGTCGCGAGTAAAATGGGACCGTGCTTTTAAAAGTAAATAACACATTACCTTGCTGATTGATCCCCCCGGGATTTTTAGAATGTGTAGTGGGCTCATCAAGCCAATATGAAATGACCTGTGTAAACCACTTACAATAACGCAGGGAATTTTGTAGGTATGTAGAGAGGCACTTTTGAATTCCCCACTATGCCTAATTTAGAAACAAATGTATATTGGCGAAGTTAATTCTTTAAATACGTATCAACAAATAATAAATATTGAAATAAACAATAATGCAAACTCGATAATATTGAGTTCGATTAAAACGTACAGGTAGAATAAGTTGGGAATTATAAAGAATTGGAAAGAAACAATATTGTTTACCAAATTATTATCTAAACATATCTGTTATTTATTGTGAATTAAGTTACAGACACGCGCTCCTAGTCAGATGAAAGTACTTCATCTCCTCTTTAAGCCCAATTCTCTTATTTCGCCTTCGAAATTTTCCTTTTTGTCGTTGTCCTTAATATCTTGAATATCTTGAGGTGTCAGCTTGTAACCTTTGTTGACTAAAACATATCTGAAATCGATGTTGTATGCTGTTTCTGAAAGCATTAAACACATATACGGTAGTTAGTTCTATACACCTTGCTTCAATGAAGCTTTTATAGAGATTTAAAGCAATCACATTTACTCTTTAATAAAAGTAAATTATATTCTTAATAAATGTAAATAGTACAAAGTATGATACATTTTATAACAAATCATTATTTTTAAATAATGGCGTTGCTAAATTTTGGATTTTTTAAAATACATTTTTAAATCATATAACTATAAAGTTTATGAATTATATACCTTGTCCTCCAGCATATGAATGGGTGCAAATGTGGTATTGAGCAAAACAGCCCGGCTTATAATAATAGAAGGTTACAATATTCGTTTCACCGGAAGCTTTATCTACAACAACAAAGGAGATACAGAAAGACGTTTGATAAAATTTAAAATAGCACAAAACACACAGCCTTATCCGAGAATATAAAGTAAGAGTTCTAAATTATAAAATAATAACAGACTAACAAGGACCTGTATTCTGGTTCTATCTGTGAGTCTCATTAGATTCAGCTACAAAGAGTTAACTTACAGTAATGTGAAAAAATCCCCAATACTTTCATAATATTAAGTTATACTCAAAATTAATGAAATATTATTTATAAATAAAATATATATAAAAAGTGTTTTATAATAAAGATATTCATTAATGTAACACGTTTAGTGTCCAATAAAAATAAATGAAAATGTAGCAATCACTTATGTATACACATATTACACTTATATATACGTTTATGTATACCACTAAACATACACACAAAGATCCCCATACAAACACTTTCGCAGCTACCTATCAGCACAAATACAACCACTCTACACTCACCCACACACACACACACACACACACACACACACACACACACACACACACACACACACACACACACACACACACACACACACACACACACACACACACACACACACACACACACACACACACACACACACACACACACACACACACACACACACACACACACACACACACACACACACACACACACACACACACACACACACACACACACACACACACACACACACACACACACATACACACACACACACACACACACACACACACACACACACAAACACACACACAGACACAGACACACACACACACACACACAGACACACACACACACACACACACACACACACACACACACACACACACACACACACAAACACACACACAGACACACACACACACACACACACACACAAACACACACAAACACACACACAGACACACACACACACACACACACACACACACACACACACACACACACACACACACACACACTGTGACCTGCTTGAATTGGGTTACAATGATAATTTAAAATTTTGTAAATTATTATATTAAAAAAAAACAAAAAAATAAAACAAAATGTAATGAAATAGGCATGTAATTATTGATCCAAATAATAGAAATGAATAATAAACAAACCGATTTAAAACGAAAGTGGTTTGTGTTTAACAAGCGTATACAAAAAAATTCAGTGTCGTAATTTTTCTTTGGAAGAGGCGACTTAAAATTTACATCGCTTTGCGTTGCATTTTTCGAATTAAGGAAGTTCTAAAAAATCACAAAAGTCTAAATGAGTGAAACAAAAATTTGTAAATGATAGACAGATTCTAAATTAGAAATAAATAGACTAAAACTTTAAATAAAGTAAACCTGGTTATTAGAGAAAAACAATTTCTTTTTTTAGGTAGGCTTAAGTTCGTAAATTTGGACTAAATTAGTAAACCGCCAAAGAAAAATTATGTTTGCGGTTAAATTATCAGATGTTTAAAAAAACTATGTTTGCTATAATGCTTAACGAGTTAAAAAAGGGAACAGAATACAAGATGAATTTACGACGTTAACTCAGCCAACAACAAGTAGATGTACTGGGGCGTGGGTGGGTCTTTATGGCTACCAGTTCAGTCTACATCAAGAGAAGATTTGGCATTCCATAATTAAAGGTTAGAAACTAGCTTCTCTCTTTTTCACATAAATTAAAATTCAACTTAACAATATTAGGGAGAAATAATATAGATCTATTAATAAATTATTCATTTTAAAGTAGCTCTATATTTGCATAAAGTATAAGAGGTAATGCCTTTGCCAGAGTATGGAACCGAATTTTGTGACGCCATTTTGTCTTCCTTACCAAATCCAAATGGTAGGCACACAATGGTAGATAAGGAATATATTTTGACAATAATAAATAGATAGCCTTATGACTAAATAAATAAGTTAAAAAAATGTTAATATAATTTCAGTGCTAAATTGCTAGATAAATAAGTTATAGATTATTAATAAAAATGAATTTAGGGCTTAGCCTATGATTTTGCACCGTTATACAGGCATCATTGTGAAACTCACTGGGTTATGCCTAGTGTTGTGCTGTAATTTTTTTTTTGGTCAAAATATGTGAGATTTAATTATTTGATTTAAATGTGTGATATTTCGTTTTGTAAATAATATTTAAATTTTTTAAAATATATTTGTATTATGAAATTGCGATGGTTTCACAAAATGTATATAAGTTGAGATTTGATTCTAGTTGTGAGAAATTTGGGATTACTTAATTATTTTCTTATTTAAATTATGAGGGGTTTTAATTAGTTTTAATGCTTTTGAAATGTGTTTTTTAAGATTTAGAAATTTTTAAATTATGTTTGTTTTCACGTTTGTTTTTAAATTTGCAATTTTGTAGGGTTGTAGGAAATAATATATATGAATAAAGCTTTTTTAGTAATAATTTTGTTTTTTAAATCACGTTAAAACACGTTACACTCAGTATTTACTCACGCCAATCACATCATACACAGCCTCTGTAACGGCACATCAAAGCAACAATACCGCTGTAGACTACATCTGAGCACAGAGAGCATTTGGGATAGGTTACAAAATGGCGGAGTAAGCCACGCGCAATGCATTGTGGGAAGTGTGTGGGAGTAGGTGTGTGTAGGGGAAATGTGGAACTCAATGCTGTCACTGTAGCCACACGTCACGACAGACTATAGAGTGTCCACGGTTATAGGAAAGCAATAATTTAATGGTATTTGTCTTTTACTCCACCGCAAATTAAAAGATATTGCCTGTTTCAGATTTCTTTCCTATTTCAAAATCTAATTAAACAATTTTCACAATAGCATTTTAAAATATTATTGGCTAGAGATTGTAAAAATATTTGAAAAATCGCTTTATTTGTGAATAAAACCGCTATTTCAAGTGTGATGCTCTAGCTGAGGGTTCAATATATACTTTATTTTTAAATTTTCATTTCACTAATGTACACCAGAAGAATGTTTAGCGCGGTATAGCGCTTAAAAATCCTTTTTTTCGACCCACCGTAATGACCAATTTGCAAAGGTTGATTTAAAATTAAATTTGAATTTAATTGCTTCTATTTTAAAACCTATATTTTGGGGTTATATCTGCGCATACTTTGAGTTAACTTTGGAATTTTAGATACATCTGATGTTTAAAGTGGAATTTTCTGTTTTCAGAAAAAGGATGACAAAAAGAGGTAAAATTTATCCTGAAAACAAGATAAATAAAAAAAAAATTAATATTATATATAAATATATGTACATTTTTCTATAGTTTAAATGAGGTTGTAAATATTTTTTGTTTCAATTGTGGTTAAAAATCTAATTAATATTGAGATGGCAAACTTAAAAAATAGTGAAAAAAATTTCTAAAAAAGTTTAGTTTGTATACAAATATAAAAATGGTAGGAAAATTATAAAATAAATTAAGAGTCGCTATTTCTAAATTTTACAAACTCTGCTTTTATGAAAATATGATTTATTAGAAAACAAAAAACGATTTTTTTAAAACTTCCAACTTGGGTATAATAATTTTATTTATTTAGACAATTTTCTTAATCAATCCTAAAATTTTGTGACTAAGACGAGGATGCTTTTAAAAGAATTCATTCCCCGGAAGCGAAAGCCCAAAGGGTTAAATCTCCCCGAGTTACGTTTTTTAAATAAAGTCCAGTGACTTGCTCTTGGACAGATTTTGGCAAACGGTTGCACTGGGTTTAGTTTTATGCCGGATAAGCTTCTTTCAAAATGTTTACCTCACACACACACACTGAAACGGTCTGAATTAACGTTTCAATTAAGAAATTAATAATTTCTTAGTTTTTAAATAACAATTTTAATATTTAAATAATAAGGTTTTAATTTGTGGTATAATAAACATAGTAAAGAGTCAAGAAGTCAGTAAAATTTTTAATAAGTATTATTAAGACAAATTAAAAATTATGATAGCATGAAATTGTAATAAGTAACTAAATTTGACAAACGATAGTGAAGTGAAAAATTTTCTAAGTGCCGAAAAGTGCTAACTTGAGAACTAGGCCACGTAGAACTATCATCGAGATTTTGCAATGACCAGAAAAATCCATATTAAACAGTGGTGAAAACAGAATTTAAAAAACTCAAATAACAAAAAAGTTACAGCCATTTAAAAATAATAGACATTTTTAGTGTTCTAAAACAGATAACAAAATTAGGCAAAATGAAACTGATACGTTGTCCAACCCGCCCGTACAAGAAACAAGAACGGAGACAGCGACGAGCTGAGAGGGGAGGGGAAGGGTGACACAGCCGCAATAAATACAGGAACTTAAGGACCTCTAAGGCAGTCTGAAAAAAAACTTTAATACGAGGTGCTAACGGCCGCTATGTAGGATCGCGCCTAGAATCATCACCCGGCCAGATGGGACCAAAATAGCCACGTTCCTGCCGTCTACTTCCATCTATGGAGAGGGCTCCAGACTCAGTCTCCAGGACGCGGGAATGGAGAAAGTATACCATCGACTGACCAGGGATTGCAACTTCCGATGTCCAGGGACCAGGGAATCCAGACGAGAGGACTCCCGGACCGGCAGGGAAATCCTTGGCAAGTCATTTTATCTATTATATACGAATTAACGTCAAATTTAGTCAGTTAAATTTATTAAATTCAAATTACCAATTAGACATAAACAAAAACTTCATTCTATGTTGAATAATTAAATAAATCTTAAAAGTAATAAAATTAATTAGTATAACAAAATTGTTGAAATAATGAATAATAAATATTAAATTTACAAAGTGGTTTTGGCCATAAGCCAATCATTTTGAAGATGACCAGATTTATTGAATCGTATATATTTTAAAATTATTTATAATAAAATGTGAATTTACCAATTCAATCTTGAAATAAGAAGATACCATTTTTTTTTTTATTTATTATGTTAAATTTGGAAATAATTTTTTTTTTTAATGTGTAAATGTAATTAAGGAATTGTATATGAAATGTAGGAGTTAAATATGTGAAAATTAACGAACTTTTAATTAATGATTTGCGAAGATAAAGAGAGCTAAATATGTTTTATTTGAAAAGAAAATTAGTTTAGTTTAAATCAGTAATTAAATGTATTATCAAAACTTACAGTATTTGAATTTATCCTGTGTTGAACAACCAATAAAACCTTTTAGTTTTTTCCAACTGATAAATAATGATTATAAAATCAGAGTAGAGTTTTAATTAAATTTCATTAATTAATAAATATATAAAATTCAGAACCTAATATTTTTTCAAACGAGTTCTTTCCTGAGAACAATTTTATTGAGCTGTTCTAAAAATTAGTTGGTTTTTTGTACTGAAGCCCAGAGACGATGTCTACTGGCAGATTGTATTTAAAGAACACAGGAGCCTTTTAAAATAGGTATCTTAAACATGATCATATTTTGCACGTCCCCTTGCTGTGCCTGCAGATCTCATGAAGTGGTAAGATTCTTTGAAAATTTTGTGTGTTCATATAAATGTTGTTTCTTTCCAGCTGACTATTTTAGTGACATGTGTGACTAAATACAGACCCAACAAACCTGTCAACCAACTTAGGGGAGGTCATACAAACATTAAGGTAGAAGTCAGCTGGTATAGACTTGCATTTGGGCGTGGTACATTACGCGGGAACACAAGACAAAATTTAGGGATCTTAACACGGTACACAAAACGGTGTGAGCAGCAGATATATAAATATATAATACATATATTATTCTGCAAGGGGGGCGTAGCAACACACACATACACAATCACCCACACAAACACAAACATTAATATATCTAAGTCTATGTATGTCTAGTTAGTAGGATTAAATTTATTTTAGTAAGAGGCAACTTACTATTGTTATCCAATACATTTTCAAAAATTATTCCATTTCCTACATACGTTTCTTCTACATTCAGTGAAGATTTTGAATTATCATAACTAAAAAAAAAGAAATTAGAAATATATTATTTACACATGAAATTTACTAATTAATTACCTTATTATGTGCATATAATGTGAACTCAAATACATTTTACAAAATCAATCAATAGCACATTAGCATAATTAAAAGTGCAATAAAATTAGCGTTATTATATTAAAAAAATATAAACTCGTAGCTAAATACCAGCATAATTATATTATCATTATGTGAGTTTTACGAATCCAGTTATCATCTTTACAAGGTTATAATGGAGCTGTAAAGTTATTTACTTTCCTTTTATTGTCCAGAGATCGGTTTAACCAATATATATATATATATATATATATATATATATATATATTATATACTCATAAGCCTATATATCAGATTTTAAAAATGGCAATATGTAAATATTTGAATAATACAACAATAATCGTAAATTAATATCTGAATAAAACATTTGCCAGGAGTAAAATTTCTTTTGAAAAATATTAAAGTTATAAAGTTTGATAAATATTTTGTGCATACTTACACAATTCCTATTTAAATTCAACTTTCTCTAAGTTAATTATTTTATAAATCAATTATATCTTTTGTGTTATAGAATGTACATAAAATTGTATTAAAGAAACTGTAATTTTATAACTTGTAGTCATTTCTACATTTTTGTTGTAATTTCTTTTCCCTTCTTCTCATATTGATATTAGATTAATACATTGTACAACAATGTTTTAGAATAGTTCCTGGTTTTCAATATAGTTTTATATCTATAATTAAATTTCTCAATTTGTTATGATGAAAATTTTCTATGTAGATACAGCATATATCGTTCACTATCTCGCAGTGATCCTTTTTAATTCATTAATGATTATGCTAATCAAGTTAGTGATTTTATGTTAATACAAATTGATATGGAGTATGTCAATACACGCAAATATGGAATTTTCTTTCCTCACAGAGTCTTTGTAGGTAGCCTATTTGTTTATAATATTGAACTAGTTTGTTCAATGGATTCTAGGAGTATGTGTATACATGGATTTTAGAAACAAAGGAGGTACACTTACTTTACATATGTTATAGTATTTCTGGCAGAACAACCTTTGTTTGTAAGTGTGCCTGCTGCAAATTCTACTGCTTTGACATTTTTGAAGCCGGAGTAGTCCGGTATAAAATTAACATCCCAGGCTTGACTCGAAAACTGGAATGCATATCATTACATCAGTCTCCTAAAATAACTAAACACTTAAACTTGTTAAAAAAAAATATTATTTTCGAATATTGAAGTTTTTTGATATAAATTAAAAATACTTAATTTAAGAATTGTTTCAATCTGTGTTAAATGTTAGCCATAGTTATCTTGATCGTATCATATTAAGCCTACATGTGATTAAAATTTTTAATTTAAATTTTCGTCGGGTTTAAGTTTTTTAAATACATTTTATAAAAAAAATCATTTAATGTTTGTAATTTATTTTATCATTTTTACGTTTAGTTTCTTATTATAATAATTTTTTTGTATAAGCTACTTTTGATTTTGTTAAGCGATGGCATCAAACAAAATTCTCTATCCAAAAGGTTACAACTCAGAGCAAACGTGAAACAAAGAAAGAGGAATAAAATATTTTACAAATTACCACAGATGCGGTTTCGATGCATAAGTGCATATATCGCATGACATTATCATGACCAATCATTCAACTCCATGGCATCTTCCAAGACTAAGTCACTGTTTGAAAATTATAATATTTTAAAATGGTTTTGACTGTATCTCCAAAAAAAGAAAATTAAACCTAATGTTGCTTGAAACGACTGCAATTAATTTTTGTATTTAAAATAATAATTTTGTAATTAGAAATGTTGGTATTTTAAGTGCTCTTATCTATTTACTTATAACTTAAATCATATATAATTTTTTAATCTATGTACAATTTCTGATAAATGTAAAGAAGAAGGACGTATTGGGGGTAGACTGTTAAACCACCTGAGCTACCTTATCAGGACATTATTTTTCATAGGATACATATTAACTTGATGATTATGTAAAATCTTTGAAATAAAATAATAATTTAAAACTTCCTAAACAATAGAATTGTTACAAGGAACTACAAACATCGGTATAAAATGCAACCGACCAAAAAAGACACGATTTTATCAACATGGACAAAAAACAAACTCAGAAATTTGCGGTTGACATTTTACTACAAATAGCCTACTAGAAAGAACAGACGTATGGTTCACTAAAGTGATTTTAGTAAGTGCTATTGAGTTTTAATAAGTTTCTAGGTGTTGAAACAATAATGTCCCCTTAAATGTATTTCCTGTTTTTTTCCATCCTTTATTACACTTGGGTCTACTCTAAAATCTTGTCATATAAGGAGGAATTCAGTTTTTGTAACAAATAAAAAACAAATTAACTTTTTTATACTTAAATTGAAGCATACGTTTTTTGCATTATAAAATTATTTTCACATAATTGAATTTATACCTATTTTGGGGTTTAAAATTAAAAATAAATTTGACTACTTTGTGTAAATATATAGTTGATATTTCCTGTGCTTTTGGTAATTATATGTATGATTACATACATAAGAAGAAAAATATCTGAAATGAAAATATCTCAACACAAAACACACACACACACACACACACATATATATATATATATATATATATAAATATAAATATATAAAAATGTATACAAATATATATATATATATATATATATATATATATATATATATATATATATATTTGTGTGTGTCTTTGTTTGTATGTGTGTGTTGATTTATGTCTGTTTTAATTTTAACAGTATTTAATAAAAAAAAAATATATATAACAAATCTAGAGTAATTCTGATCTGTATTTCAATTTACAAAATAAATAGGTATAAATTTACCACAGTGATTGATATACGTAATAGATTTTAAAACAATAACTTGAGTATCACACTAACTACTAGAACAATAACTTGAGTATCACACTAACTACTAAAACAATAACTTGAGTATCACACTAACTACTAAAACAATAACTTGAGTATCACACTAACTACTAAAACAATTTGCTAATTTTCTTGATGAAATTTATAATAGTATATAAGTTAGTCTTTATTATAGATTTGTTCCAAGTTGGCCTCGCTGTAATATTCCATACGTCCTAGATATATTCTTCCTAATATATTACTTCGAAGTGGAAGAAATGTTTCCTTCTTAATGTTATTCTACGAACAATGTAGCCTAAAATAAATGATTAATATACGTTGAACCATAGCTATACGTTCATCTAATCCAAATACTCTCTAAATTTGGTCGGGTAAATACTTTAGAGGATGTTTAGGGATTTCACTGCTCAGGATTGTAATTTTATAATTCTAAACTAAGGTTACCACATTATTCTATTACTTTACCTCGGAATTGTCATAGTTATTGGCAGGGGTAACAACCTTAAGCCCGCAATTTCTGAAAGGGTGTCCAAAGACGGTTACAGCCAAGGCGAAAGCCAACACTAAGGTGGTTGTTGAAAACATCTGGACTTCTTAGCTATTTATAGCAAAGTACAATAAAGGAAAATATTTGCTTGGAAAAACTCTCAAGAATATCTGTAAAAAAAACATAATTAATAATAAATTATATCAAGGTAAAATTATTAAAATATGTCAAAAAATGAAAGCAATTCAAGTATTACATAGTGTTTTTTAAATTTCCAAATATGTATGAAAGAAACAGATTTCCTGTTATCACTTCAAAAGAACGGGAGTCCAATAATAATTAGGAATCCAATTGTTGCACCTTTATGACAATATATTTGAAAACTTCAACAGAAAAATATTACAGACATAGAAATTAAACATTCCATGATACAATTTTTATTTATATTCCCATCCATATACGTTTTTTTTTATTTGATACCATAAAGTGATTTAAAGGTATTTCCTTACCTTTCAAACAATTAATGTCAGCGAGATATATTTGCAAGTAGTAGGCATTTCATGGCCAACACATACATCAATAAAAATAGGAATTGCTTACTTTCATTTCTATTAAAAATATATTTAATACGTTCTTTCACAACCGTGCAAAATATTTTGCAAACTATTGATATTAATTAAGTAAAATTGCTAAACAACAGCGAGGGGAATATTTCACATATTTCTTTAGTTTTAATTCTTTACCCAGATTTTTCTCTTACAAAGCAGTATATTTCAGGAATTTAATAAAAATATCTTTTAAAATACGTACTTAATTGTTTACGTAAAGAAACTTTTAAGAAAATTTGTTTAAGAAAAAACCTTTTGTTGAATAAAAAAATGTCCTATGAGTAAATATATTTGTTATATGAACTAGTCGGGAGTGTTGATAAAATTATTAATAATTGAATAGAAAATTTTCGTTTGTATGTTCTATGAAAATATTGGTCCTTGAATTTTAATAAAACGTTGTTTTAGAACTTCTTTATTTAATTTCATTTTGAGAAAAACGATATTTTTTATGTAAATAACTCATTTTTATACCTCTTAAAAACGTTAAATTGCCTTAAAAAATTAATCTGCATACTTTAATAAGCTACTTTTATTACTAATTTTATTTTAAATCTGTACTTCCTTATTTTATCAATAAAATTAAACGTATTTATGGAAACATATTTATAAATATTTTTCTACTTAATTCTTTTTGTATATATTTTAAAATACTACATTTACAGTCAATATATTAATGATTTAAAATGAAAATCGAATGAAATTTGTAATATTATTGTGGCTAGATTAAAGCCTCAACTCTAAAGCTAATTCAAATTGCATTAATTAATTTTTTTAAAAAATCACATTCAACTCACCTACTTATCTCCCAACCTTCTGAAAATCTTCAGTATGTCATAGAACTTTCAAACGCTGTATTTATGGAAGTCAACATGTGTTTAATTTTAGCAAAGTATCCACCTTCGTCACGCCCCTAAATCTAAAAGGAAATTCAGGTCTCATTTTAACAAACATTTCGTGTTAAATTCAGCCAATCACTAAGCAACACATATTATTTGAATTGCATTCATTGGAGTAAAATTAGAATAAATCAACTAAATTTAGCATCATAAAGGCTTAGTGATTGGCATACCATTTAGTTTGCAATATGCAAACGCACGCCCACACATTTTTAACTTCTTTCGTATAGCTTTATGTTTGTCTAATATTTACCTGTTGAAGTTTTATTCAGTTTGGTACTAACGTATCTACGGGTAAATCCAGTTGCAGTCCTGAGATAATACCATTTGGATGGGTTCAGATTAGTTATATATAATGTTATCACTGTGTTTCTTAATATACTTATCCTAATTTCTGTTAATAATATTTTCTTTATATTTGAGCAGGCTGCATTATTTTTCTGCTTTACTAATTTTATAATATTTTCCTTTGCTGACGCGTTTCGGTATGACTTCATTTTCAAAACTTAAATCGTACTGTCAAACATTCCTTAAATATACGATTTTTGAAGGTATCCGATTATTTATATATTACGATATCTCTGTGTTTCTTAATATAGTCATCTTCATTTCGGTTAGAAATATTTGTATATATTTGAGTGAGTTAAATTTTTCTGCCATTCCTAACAATATTTTTCTTTGTTGGCGGGTTTCGGAATGACTCTATTTTCAAAACTTAAACTGTACTGTAAAACCGTACGATTTAAGTTTTGAAAATGAAGTCATTCTGAAACGCGTCAACAACGGAAAATATTGTATTGTTGGGAATGGCAGAAAAATGTACTCAAATATATGTCGCAGTGTTCGTTGATATTCCAGGTCTCCCAAACGTCAGCAGTACTAGCCTATAGGCTATATTGTAAGACTGTATATTGTGTGGTAACCATGGTAACATTTTATCGTACACTGGAGGTTTCGACAACAATCAGATGAGGGATAAATCTTATACACCTTTGAGAAATATATTGCTAGATAATGGAAGGTTTGCCCAGTGCTAAGTTGCGGTAGACTTCGAACACTAAGATTCTCAGTTCGAATCCGGCAGAACCCCACATATGTTATAATTTATTTTTTTGAATAAATATTTGAAAAACCTAACATCGATTGTTAGGTTTTAAAAAAATGATTTTGAACTTGATTGGATGATTTAAAACGTGTTTTATTAACGGTTGAAAATGTATACAAGATAGACTATCAGGAGAGTGTGAGCTAATAGAAGGAATTTAATAACAATTGAGTAAAACTGAATTTGTAACTTGTTAGGGTAAAAACATATTACGTGTCTTATGTTGTAAACTAGTCTTTTATTTTTTATTTAATTGTAGTCTTGATAATGGACATTGTAATCTGTGAATGGCCAAATAGACGATAATTGAAAATTGATTGGGAACTAGTTGCATAACCTATCGTCTTCTGTGCATGACTAATAACTTAGGTTCATTAGAATCTTGAATTTGTATATTTCAGTAAACAATATTTCAGACACTTTTCATTATGATTTTCATAGTTCTTCTCAATCTTGACAGTGTGTCTCATTAAATAAATAGGAAATCGAAAAGTTTTATTTTCGTCAACACATTAAAGAGGTTAGGTCAACGCACTTGTTTCGATGCAGTACAAATATAAGGTAATATCGCGTAATCAAAACTTATTTTTGTCAGATAGGACTAAATGTAGCCTACAGTTTGCAGCAGCCGTGGCAGCTGTAATTTTAAGTTGTATTATT
>JBAIZL010000001.1:390215393-390282893 GCA_036971475.1 Prosapia bicincta
CGATAGAGAAGAATGGTGATTGACGTCATATTTTTGTTTTTCGCATTAAAACACCTGTTCTTCTAATAAAACTCAATTTATTTCCTAATTTTATTCCTCAAAACAACTATATATATATATATATAAACGAAATAATTTTCAGATCAAGTAGTTTCAAGCCTAAACATGAAATCATAATGGACAATTTAGTTATTACATTATATTCTTCAGCTTATAATCTTTAGCAATAAACACTTCCTGAATTCAGGTATTTCCTAAACTCAGGTGTTCAAGACAATATCCAATACAAATATTTAAAATAGCTCCCCAATACCACAAAAATAATTAATATTACAAGTTATCTAAAATTAAATGTACATTTCGATGACCTTATCATCAGAGGGTTTTATTACAAAATTACTATTTAGTGTACAATAAATTACAAACTGGACTAGATCAATTCTAGATGAGCTTCTAGCAAAACTTCAAAACTGCGATTTAATGCACTGCAAAATAAATAGATGTACTCTGGATATTAACTATCTACACACACACACACACACACGCATGGAGGCCAAATACTAATCCTGATAATTTGACACCCGTTGAGAATAAGCGAAATATAAATAATGTCAATAAGTGTAAAAAGAAGTGTTACACTGGAGTTATACTTTATTTAAAAGTACTATGGCCATTCTAAATTTATACATCCTAATTTGTAATTCCCAAACGGTGCCCGTATTGATAGCAGAATAGCAGAATTTGTAATTCCCAAACGGTGCCCGTATTGATAGCAGAATAGCAGAATTTGTATTTCCCAAACGGTGCCCGTATTGATAGTAGAATAGCAGAATTTGTAATTCCCAAACGGTGCCCGTATTGATAGCAGAATAGCAGAATTTTAATTCCCAAACGGTGCCCGTATTGATAGCAGAATAGCAGAATTTGTAATTCCCAAACGGTGCCCGTATTGATAGCAGAATAGCAGCATTTGTATTTCCCAAACGGTGCCCGTATTGATAGCAGAATAGCAGAATTTGTATTTCCCAAACGGTGCCCGTATTGATAGCAGAATAGCAGAATTTGTAATTCCCAAACGGTGCCCGTATTGATAGCAGAATAGCAGAATTTGTAATTCCCAAACGGTGCCCGTATTGATAGCAGAATAGCAGAATTTGTAATTCCCAAACGGTGCCCGTATTGATAGCAGAATAGCAGAATTTGTAATTCCCAAACGGTGCCCGTATTGATAGCAGAATAGCAGAATTTGTAATTCCCAAACGGTGCCTGTATTGATAGCAGAATAGCAGAATTTGTAATTCCCAAACGGTGCCCGTATTGATAGCAGAATAGCAGAATTTGTAATTCCCAAACGGTGCCTGTATTGATAGCAGAATAGCAGAATTCGTATATTAAAAGTTCAAACATTTCTGAAAGGAGCAGCATAATCAGCTCCTGTATATAAACTCCTTGTATATATCAACCATTCCCTAGCATTAAGGTAGCCACAAACGTGGCAACATTACTGGTATACACACTGATATTTACTGTACTATTTTAGCGGGTGATTACAGAAACTACTCTAGAGAAGATACTTGGTAAATAGCTCCTTATGGTATTCGGTTTTTGCTTTATATTCAGAAAAAGGTAATTGTGAGTTTTACCTGCCACCTGAAATATGGGCCTATATTGAAAATTGTTCAAAATCACAAAATAGGGTAAACAATTCAGTTCGGAGCATTAGGTTGTGCATCGACCGCGGATTGACGTCACGCATACTTTACGTTTGTAGATATTTGAGAAACAATGTTTCGCTTAAATTTATGGTTTTTGCATACGTAGCCCTATACTTAAATATACTTAAAAAGTGCCCAGTCAGGATAGATTTGGTTGTAATTTTATGAATTAACTAGTGTTAAATGTATATAATTAGAACCAAATCTATCCTAACTGGCTACTTCATAGGTATATATCAATATAGATATATAAAATTAACCTTCCCTGGCAATAACAAATATAATAATTATCAATACAGATTACTCACGTGTGTTTGCATAAACTTTAGATCGTTAAAACACCAACTAGAATCGTGACGTTACTGTATCACTCTTCGGCAGATGCACAACTTAATGCACACGAAATTTTTGACCGAACTTTAAATTGAGAAAAAACACTTTCCTAGTAAAATGAAAAAAAATTCTTTTGCATATCTTCCTATTTTGTGGATTTGAACAATTTTCAATATATATCTGATGTGGTCGTTAAAACTCACAATTACCCAAACAATTCTACATACAAGAGTTAAGACACTTTTCAAAAACTGGATGATGCGTGTATAAAATGCATCTGAATATGAATCTAAAAATGCATAATTATTTAAAAAACTACAAAAGGTCTTTAGTAGCCCGAAAATGTTTAGCAGAGGGTTTCTGAGGATGTTGAGTCCAACCCTAGCACCAGAATAGGCCGGGGATGCTCAGGGGTGGGTATACGGGAGTGAATTGAGGTGATATATACCAGAATTTAAAACATTGCCCAAAATGATCTTTGTGAAGGGGTTTTGAAGGTGTTCGGTTCAGTATCGCATCACGAATGTTTGGGGATGCATGGGGTAACGAGGGGTGAATTGTGGTAACATACCCCACAGCCAAACAATGGCCCTATAATGCTAATTTGTGTTTTTTGAGCATGCTGAGTCCAATCCTGGTATCGATATTGTTTGGCAACCTTCAGAGGTGACCCTGCCGGGTGACCATTGGTGAATTGAAGATGCACGCTCGGAAAAGGTTTTTAGGGGTGGTCATGTCTGAATTAAAGTAAAAAGCAGAAGCTAAAATATCTCACAAAAATAGTCACTCGAATTTTGGTTGCTAAGTAATCCTGGGACCATAATTGTTTGGGGATATATGGGAGGGGGTTCTATAGAAATTACAAAAAGTGATTTGGAGTGGAAAATGCCAGAAGCTAAAAAATTGCCAAAATGGTCATTCAATAGTTTTAAAGGTTCTGAGTTCAATCCATGTATCGGAAATGACCAGGCACGCTTGAAGTGCCGCAATTGAAATATGCCAAGGATAGTAAGGATATGAACGGGGGTAGTTCCAAAACTAACTTAAGTCCTAAAAGTGGTCACTCAAGGGTTTGTGATGATCCTGAGTCTAAGTTAGCTGCGTACGTAAAGTGGGTGAATTAGGGTTAAAAATACTAGAAGCCAAAAACGATATCTATAAATGGATACTCGAGAGCTAATGAGGGTGGTGAATTTAATACAGTCATAGACAATGACCCAAGATAGAAGGGAAATTGGGAAAGGGATTAATTGAGGTAGGAAATCCCAGTATGTAGAAATAAGAATGAAGATGATCTCTCAGAGGTTAGGACCCGACAACTCAGCCACTTAATCTTAACTTCGAACTACTACAAACTGTAAGAAGGACCCGACTATTATTTCTGTTTAAAAACCTCAATGGGCTTGCTTATACCCATGCAAAATTTACAGCTGGTCTTTTACAGATATTTCTTTATCTACGGATGTATTTCTGATATGAAAACCTAAACAGTCGACATTCCGAAAGCCATTCTGACGCATCTGTTTACTTGATGTCAGACCCAACTTATCTTTATGACTGAGAGTATGAGGCACCTCATACTTATGGATTGGCGCTTCTACAGACTACCGGATCGATAAGGTATCTATTTTAAAACTTAATTTCCTTTTCAAATTAATTGTCGTAGTATCTTTTTCAGTTGTTAAGAATCTAAACGGGAATGCCATTTGTTTTCTCATTCTTTTTGTGTTATTCGTCTTCCTTTTCTTCTTTTCCATCGTTTCCCTTATTTTATTGTTAAAAAAAAGAATGGTAGAAAAATGGTGGCAACGGAAAACGAATTTCTCTTCTTCGTCTACTTCTATGTCTGGTAGACATATCTCGTCTTCGCTTTTGTTGACTTGTGCTTTACAGTGATCATAGGCTACGATATTATAATCCCAAGAGTTACCGTAACGTCTATGAGACTATCGCTGAGCTTAGAGTTGTGTGAAAAATTATTTAAAGTACAGTGAACAGCGGTTGCGAAGACCAGGCGTAATAGTTCGAATTGTTGCGAAAGGAAATCATGATATATACTTGCAACGTTAACCCATGAATACCATTCTAAGTAGCGGAGTTTATCGATTTAAAAAAGCCGCTGTCCAGTCGTAATCTGTATTAGGAGCGACGATATCTCGATTGTCAAAAGTTTTTCGTTTGCGTATCTAAAACGTTTCGTGATTATCAGTAGCAAATCGAAAATTGACAGTGAACATCGATAGTAAATATATGATCACAGTAAGAAATAGGTTAAATTATAGGGTAATTTTGGCGGCTCATTATTCATCTTCGACTCAATCCCCTTATGTACACCCTTTTCCTTTTTAATTGCAGCACTACTTGATAATACAATTAAAACATTACTATAACTAGGTACAAAGGTCTCTAAGTCGCACTTAAAAAAGGCTAGATTTTCCTATTGGTATTTGGGTACGGTTGTAAAAAAACTGATTGCAAAACCTTCTGTTATAAGTTTAGGGATAGGATCGCTTATCTGTAGTAATTTCTGTCAATGAAGAATATGGAATTACTGAAATATGAATATTCAAATTGAAGTTTTAAATTTGGAAGTAGTAGCCTAATTATTTAAAATTGTTTATTAATGAAGGCAGCATAGGTAAAATATGTAAGCTATGAGGACAATTTTGAGTTTGACTAAGTGTCAGCTGAGTTTGTTATGAGTAATCCCAGCCAAACAAACTAGATTAGATAATTTATATACGATAACAATGAAATAATAAATAATATAAGCAAATGGTTTAGTAGTTATTAATTAATTTCAGGAGTTTATTGAATGTTAAAGTCATATAATGCACTTTACTTTTAAGTCAAGGAGAAGTAATTTACAAATAAATTGATTTTTACCACCACGGAATTAGACATTATTAAGTAACCAAAATTTTAGAAATATTAGATAAAAGTAAATAAAGGCTGTGTGTTTTGAGCATTCAAAGGTTTACTAAATAAGAAGAATTTTCCATAAAATAATGTCAACACTCTGTTATATTTTTTTCACATTATATATATAGTCAATAATATTCTATAGTACGTCGTGTTTAGTCAAGAAATATGCAAATAAGTTTTGTACAAATTATGCATGCATAAAATTTAATATTAGCAAAACAGGTCTGTAAAGAATGCCTGACTACAGATTATAAACTGTAATAGTAACAGATAAGCAGTTTCTTGTGTTACTATTTATTTTGTAGATTTTTAGCAATTTATTGTAAATAATATGTAAGTAACAAGAAATATTTTTTGAGTAGTAACATGTAATTTAAATTAACTAAACGTTTCAAATAGGCCAGTAATCCAAATTCCTGTTGAGCTAAATTATAAAACTTGTAATTTTCCAAATTTTAAATAAAATATAAAAGTTACACAATCCTATTACATATAGATACTGCTATTAAAAAATTCACCCTTTGGAATTAAATACAAAATTGAGTTAGAATATTGAATAAGTATTTTTTTATTAAGCCTAGGGATATATTCCACCAGCAGATCATGTTCGACAGTTCACACGTGCCTGTAGTTAAACAGCTAATGTAAAATAGGGTCATATTTTGACCAATTTCCATTGGTTGTTTTGTCGTTAAGGTGGCCATCGTCAGGATGTAAGGTGAGCCGTTTTATGTCATTTATTTTCAGTTGGTTATTTTCAGGTGTGCAGCATCTGTTTCCTCCCTGTATACACACAAACTCTTAAACCCTAACAGCCCACAGATCTATCCGTCAACATCAGATAGCAGAGAAAATGAAGGATATTAGGTGGAGAAAGATGGGAAGCATTAAAATGAAAAAATATTGAAAAACAGATTAAAAAATGTCCATGGTTTAACGTATAGAAAGCTGTCGCACTGGAAGACAAAGTGCTAAGTTGGCAATGTAGATAGTTTGAACATTTTACGAGTGTATTTACAAACTACCCACTTACACACAACTTGTATATTTCATAGTATTCGCCCAGTACAGTAATAAATCTGGTTTAACCTAACTGTAAAGCTTTGACCCCTTCTAGAAAATTAGTTTTCTCTAGACCTACATAATACCTGTCAGCTTTGGGTATCAGTTCTTACTGTTGCAACTAAAATTATGTCAACTGGTTGCGCAAATAAAATCGTTGTTTTTTGTGAAAATACTATAACCATTGTTGGACATTTGATACAGATATACCGTTAAAATCGCTACACCCGTTTAACAGACAATTGTGTTCGATTCCTCTCCACGTCTTGCCGTAGAGGTGCTTGCATATCTTGATCGACCACTACGCGGACCATCAGCTCAGTTGTCCCAACCAAGAATATAAACATTTAGGTTGTACTTAATATACAACATTTTTCATTCACACAAATGCTCTAAAGAATACGTTCTAACGAAGAAAAAGCCAATATTTGGCAAAAAGATGAATAGCACTTTTGACTTTCATATTATGAAGCATAACCACAGTGTATGTTAGGACATACAAAGAGTAGTAGAAAGAACATGGTTACAAATATTACTACTACTAACAGCTAATGAGTCCAAAATTGACTTATATTTTATCAAACCACTATTTGTTCGTCATTATCCGTACGTCTTTACTACAAGAACTTACCATCACTATTTTGAAGTCACATAGGCCTACAACTAATTTTATTAATTAAACCGAATTTAGTATTTAGTTCAAAGAAAACATGCTATCAAAAGATTTGTTAAAAAAATTTGAAAAAATTTTCGAATTTTTTGGCAGTATTAATACTGCATATTATAATAGCAACTAACCCTGTACTGTTGTTGTATGTTTGAACTCACTCCATACATCAACCTCTACTAAGATAACGATTTCAATTGGATTGTTTACTGATATTGTGAAAATATTATAGTATTATTGTACAACATATGTATGTGGACTAGCTAATATTCCAGCAACATATAATATTTGTAAGTGCCATATTTGATAAACAGCTAAACGTTTTAGCGTACAACCTTTGGAATAAAGGGCATTAGTTTCTATGCTCGATCCGAATAAAAAAAATCAAGATTGATCAGAATTTAAAGCTAACAGCCTGTTCAATGATATTAACAGTAGTGGACGAGTACTTTTAATATGTGCCGGTGCATCGTCAATAAAGATTCATTTCCATATCGCTGAAGATTGTAATTTTCCACAGATCGTACTCATTTGGGATATATTTTTTATAACATTACACCATAGATGTTCATTGCAGTAGCCATGGTGAGTGCCCTTACCTCGAGAGGTTGGACATCATTGCAGCACTATTTAAAATTGACTTAAACTGTTCTAGGGAGACCCTTTATACGGACAAAGCTGCAGATGTGGCCAGTGCAGTGCTTCACGCCTTTGGACCCGTGTAACTGTGCTCTCTCTACCTTTCTCTGAACACTTTTTTTTTCTTTTTTTTATTGTTTTTATTGCACTTGTCACACAACAACAACAACAACAAATGAACTAGAACTCTGGTATAAAGAAGCAGTATACTATTACTACAATTTAGAGTTTAGGTTTTATTTATTAAATGTTTCAAGTAATAACGGGTGCTTAAAGTCAGTTTTAACAGAAAACGAGGACATTTTGAACTACCAATAACACTTCTTTTTAGTAATATTTATACATGTGAGATATTTAATATATATATATATATATATATATATATATATATATATATATATAATATAAATACTCAATAAAAATATTTAAAAATGAATGTAATATACTCCCAACAAAATTGTATTTTCCTTGTATAAGGTATGAGTACTTGTTAACTATTGCACATAAACCAAAATAAGAGTGTATGGCATTGTTTCATTATCTCTTCTGGGATGTATGGAGCCTGGATTAGGCCTATCTGTATAGAGGTGGCTGTGGAATATAAACTGTCAATTAGATAACGTTTTTTTATTTAAACTGAACGTACTCGATTGGGATTTAAACGTATATCGTATAACTTAATATTTTATTGGAATAAATGAATTAGAGCTACGATATGGAATCCAAATATACTATTACTGCAATTTAGAATGTAGGTTTTATTTATTCTATGTTTTAAAGTAATTACCAATGACTCAAGTCATATTCAATGAAAAACGAAATTATTTGAAATAATTATTACACGTATTTATGAAATATTTAAAAATACTAATAATGTAATAATTATCATTTAAATACTAACAAATAAATGAGATTTCCTCCCTACGTTATGGTATTTCCTTTGTATATAAGTACGAGTAATTTGTGCCTTATTCAAGACGTAAATCTACGTTAACTGTTACACGTAAGAGAATAGGAGGTTGAGGCATTACTTCATTATCCCTTCCGGAGGTGAGCGCGGGCTGGATTTTCTCTATAAAGTGTGAGAGAAACAAATGGTGTTCTTAGAACTATTTTTTTTCTAATGTTTTTTTTTTCACAGGAAATTACTTGTGATATTAGAAATGCAGTTTACCTATTATGCAACTTACATACACTTGTAGAATATTCAATGACATGGAAATTTGAAACTTATAGTTAACAGTATTTTGTTTAACGAGGTAATTTCAATTATATCTTTACCTCGGTTAAAAAATATATATATATTTAAAAATATGCAATGAATATTACTAGTTGGAAAGGTTTTTATTATTTCCTTGTAAAATGTGATTATACTAAAAATCTTATAAAATTATATGAACGCACCACTCGAAATATATTACAAGTTATTATAAGTCCTTTTTCCATGAACAGAATGAGTATTTTAGGAAATAACTTTGTTTCAATCACAGTGTTTCTTAATTTAGAGTTTAGAGTAGTTTCAATTAAATTATCACCTCAATAAAAAATATATATGCCCCTAAAAATATGCAACCCCTTTTGCCATTTGGATAGTTTTTATTAGTTGTTTATAAAACGTGATTTTACTAAAAACTCATTTTTTAAACTTTCTTATTACAAGTTATTTTGAAACCCATTTATATGAGAAAACGGAGGACAAATTCATTATTTTTTAATATATGAGTATTTTAAAACATTTACATTTTATGATTTTACAAGTCCTACATTTAATTCGCCAGTTCAACTCTGGAGTAATTTATTATACACAAAAAGGGAAAATTATAATAGACGTTTTTAGTAGATTTGTGCAATCAATTTTCCTTAACATAATTTAAAGGGAAAACAGTCGGATTTTCTCATTCAACAGTTGTAAAAAAACATTTATGCGATGACATGCACTTTTGTAAAAGTGATTTTCTTAAATTTGATTTTAAATATTGGTTTTCTAATAGTTTTACAATAGAAGTTGTTTGTTTTAATTACGATATATTTATCCTTTTGGTTAAGATCTGTGAGTTATGGGATAAATGAATGACTAGAAATTTGTTCTAGTAAATTATTTAAAAACGAGGCTGCTAAATAAACTTCAATGGCTGCTATAGTAGGATATAAGCACTTGTATTTCTAAGCTAATAATAGAATACCAAGCATCAAGGTAATCATTAACCAGCTCTGTAAACCACTTGAATTTACACAGGTAGAAGTTGTTGTGAAATGTAGATTATCATGGTAGAATTCTCCACTACGTCTAATTTTGGAGAAATATGTAAAATAGCTAGGTTAATAGTTTAGATTGATATAGCCAAAAAATAGAAATTTAAAATAAGCAGATATAAAAACTCATTGAATACTGGGTTCGATGAGGTGCACGTAGAATAGGTTCTGAAATTATAAGGGAATGGGGAGGAACAAAATATTTCTCCAACATTTTCTTTAAACATATCTGTTATTTATTTCGTATTATGCTACAGACATATTCTAATAGTCACATGCTTTTATTCAGATGAATCTGTTTCATCCAATTTTTGTTTGCCCAGTTTCCTTATTCCACCTTGGAAATTTTGCTTTTTGTCGTTGTCCTTAATCTCTCTAATGTCTTGAGCTGTCAGTTTGTAACCTTTCTTGACGAAAACATATCTGAAATCGATGTCGTATGATACTTCTGAAAGCAATAAAAACATACATTTTAGTTAGTTTCAAACAGCTTGATAGAATGTAATTTAACGATAATTCTAATGAAATACCCTTAAATGAAAATAAAATAAAAAATCCGTTAGAGGTAAATAATACAAGAAAATGATCGATTGAGTTAATAAATTACGTTAATAAATTTTTTGATATTTCTTAAATAAATGAATTATTTATGTTAGGATTTGGTTTAATTATTTTTACCTTGACCTCCAGCATATGAAAGGGTGCAAATGTGGTACTGAGCATAACAGCCCGGCTTGTAGCCATAGAACGTTACAATATCAGTTTCCCCAGTAGCTACATCTATAACAACAAAAAAGATAAAGAAAGATGTCTCATTAAATTTTAAAAAAAGAAACATGCAATTTTGTATATATATATATATATATATATATATATATATACAAAATACTTCAAAAGCAAGAATACATTTATTATTTAATATATTTCATATTTAATATATATATATACATACATATATATATATATATATATATATATATATATATATATATATATATATATATATATATATGTGTGTGTGTGTGTGTGTGTGTGTGTGTGTGTTTGTGTGTGTGTGTGTGTGTGTTTGTGTGTGTGTTGTGTGTGTGTGTGTGTGTGTGTGTGTGTGTGTGTGTGTCTGTCTGTCTGTGTGTGTGTTGTGTGTGTGTGTGTGTGTGTGTGTGTGTGTGTCTGTCTGTCTGTGTGTGGGTTGTGTGTGTGTGTGTGTGTGTGTGTGTGTGTGTGTGTGTGTGTGTGTGTGTGTGTGTGTGTGTGTGTGTGTGTGTCTGTCTGTCTGTGTGTTGTGTGTGTGTGTGTGTGTGTGTGTGTGTGTTTGTGTGTGTGTTGTGTGTGTGTGTGTGTGTGTGTGTGTGTGTGTGTCTGTCTGTCTGTGTGTGTGTTGTGTGTGTGTGTGTGTGTGTGTGTGTGTGTGTCTGTCTGTCTGTGTGTTGTGTGTGTGTGTGTGTGTGTGTTTGTGTGTGTGTGTGTGTATGTGTGTGTGTGTGTGTGTGTGTGTGTTTAGTTATCTATATTTTGTTTAATAAGCGATAACTTACAACTATCATCCAATACAATTTCAAAAATTGTGGCAATTCCAACAAACGTTACGTCTATATTCAGTGGAGATTGTGAACCGTCGTTACTAAAACAATACATTATAAGATTAGATATAAATTAATTTACATATAATGTTGAATATGAGTTAACTTATTATGTACATATATAATTTAAAATAAAATTTGTTTTAAAAAAATCAATGAAGAGCACACTAGCATAAATGAAAGTGCTTTAAAATTAATCTAATTAAATTTAAAATTTATAAATCCGTAGCTACAAATTAGGAGAGTTAGCTTACACAATCCTTATTATACATTTTCGTTCAATGCAAAACTCTATTGAAGGTTTTTGGCGTGAATTGTACAATACAAAACATTACTCATTGTTTAAAATGTTGGGTTTTTAGTTTTAGATATTCTTTCTTCTTTTTGTTAATATTAATATCTTTTCTCCCTATACTGATATTAGTGCATCTTGGTATATGTTTAAAATAAATTCTTTTAATGTATGTTCTCAATTTATAGTTATTATGCAATTTGAATTTGTTGAATTTGTTTATGGCTAAGAATTTCTATGAAGATTTATCTTAAATAAATCTCCATGTATTTATTATCTGTCAGACCATCTTCCGTAATCAATTGCTTATTCACTCTCTTAATGTTTTTGTTGTTTAGAAACAACAGGACATTACCTTCAATCTAAGGGAACTATGAGTTGAAAATATGACAAAATGGAGTTTATTTCCCTCACGTGAATTGTTATATGTGTATGCATTGCTTTTGTACAATAAAAAGGTACACTTACTATATATATGTTATAATATTTCTGGCAGAACAACCATTGTTTATAGGTTTATTTCCGGTGAATTGTATTGACTTGAGATTCTTGAAGTCGGCATAGTCGGGTATATATTTAATTTCCCAAGATTGTTGCGAGAACTGAAATAAACAATACTTTTTTTAGTTGTCTGAAATGAAAAAAACAATTCAACTTTTTTAATTGGCGTTATCTTAAGACATTGAAATATTTTGAATATAATTTACAAATACTTCAGTTGGATACTATTGTATATTGACAAATACTTCTATTGGAAATTTTAATTGTTTTTTTTGTTAGCTGTACACTTTTTGTGTACAAAATCAACTCTTGTTTAATGTGTAGAATTTTGTTTTATTTCTCCACTCTCTCATATGCTGCAGTAAGATATGCTGTAGCAAGTGTATTACATATTGTAAAAACAATCTCTTTTTGTTAGGCTTTTTTATTTATAAAAGAATACTATGCAAATAAAATACATAACAAAATAACACAACACGTTTTAAAAAAGATATGGAAATTAGTGAACACCAATTGTACACCCGTTGCAACTGTAGACATATTGAAATACCTAATATTGTAGAAGAGAGATTATATGAAAGGTACTAATAAGTATAAAAATAAAATTTGTCTATGCAAGAGCACTAAGGGTAGTGACCGCCACTAAAAATCAGGTAAATACTAGGTTTATAACCGGTTCAGATATTTATAATTAGAAACTTAAATTAACACTCATTTTTCTAACAGTTTACCTGGGTATTGTTGTAGTTATTGACAGGGGTTGCCACCTTCAACCCGCAATTTCTGAAAGGGATTCCAAAGGCGGTTCCAACCAAGGCGAAAGCCAACACCAAAGTTCTTACTGACAACATCTGGGCGTCGAAGCTATTCATAGTAACGTGTTAAAAAAATAATATTTTTATCCAAATTGGCAGAAAATTCTGTAAAAAAAACAAACCCTCATTATAACAAGTTAGAATTATAAAAGTAATTTAAAAAATGAAAGAATTAAAATATGTCGTATTATGTTATGTTTTTCAAACATGTATAAAAGAAAAAGGCTTCCAATGCATCCAATGAACAGACTTTATTCATAATTAGATTGTTAAACAACAATGCAATTGTTAAACGTGTGTGACATTATCCTAGAATAGTTCAACACTAAAATATTACCTACAAACGTTAAAATAAAACATATGATTACAATTTGTTTTATTATATTCGATTCCTTGGTATTTTAATATTTTTATTTTATAAGATACTGATATTTAAATATATTAGTATTTCCGTACTATATTAATTATTATGGCCAATAACTACATTTACAGCATGTATCACTAACATTTGATTATATATAGCCTTAGGTATGAGTGTGTGTGTGTGTGTGTGTGTGTGTGTGTGTGTTTGTGCCTGTGTAAATTGACCTAAGACAATAAAATATAAAATAAGTGGTCAAAGTAACTTCTAATATATACTTTACAAAATTGGAAAAATAAAAACATGTTACCAGAGTTGGAACGGTCAGAACAACAGGTATAAACTGACAACTACGTTCGATGAAGGGGAGACATATTGCCTCTACATATGGGATTGAGTCTATCTTCATAGCAAGGATGAAGCCAGACGCCTATAGAAAACCATATACAACGCTATCATGGATCTGAAGGGAGGCCGATCCATGGGAACAAACCGAGAAGAAAATGCGATTATTTTGTTAACCTATACAAAAACGTCTCGTTTCATGTCGAAAAACATTTTAAATAATTTAATTTTGTTAAAGGTTTTTGTAAAATAATTACCTTTTAAAAATATTTTCTTTAAATATTGTTGTCTATGGAAATTGCATTTAAGTTATGTTGAAGAAATTATCCGTAGAACATATTGCTTAGACATAAATCTCCGTTTTCATAAGATAAGGATGATAAATATTTTTCCATTAAAAAATTTAACAAAATTTTCTTTGCTCAAAAACGCGTTTAGCATTTACTTTAAAGTACTTTAACCTATCTCAACGTGTGATATTAGTATCACAATCACCATATTAATTAATTTAATAAAAACAAGACATACGCCAATAAAAATGGGGATTTCATAGTTTCATTTGTAATAAAGTTTAATTTAATATACACTTTTACCATGCAAAATGTTCTGCAAGCTATTGATGATCGGTTTGTAAAATAAAGCTGTTTAAACAACAGCTGATAGTATATCGCGTACTTTTATTTAGCTTAAGTTTCCTTCGTAAAATTTCTCTCACAAAACCGAATTTTTCATGATTTTATAGTAAATTTCCTATAAAATACTCGTATGTTTTTAATAGTTTACGTAAAACAAAATGTGTTTAAAAAAACGTTTTGTTGAATAAAAAAAAATACATTCTCACGAGTAGGCTGAAATATGTTTCTTCATATGAAATAGTTAATATTTAAAGGTGAATATTCTATCTTACGCGACTATATTGCTATTGTTGAAAATTTAGAAAAAAACGTTGAATTATATATTATTAATATTTTAATTTCTTTCAATATCAATTTTAAAAAACTATATATTTTTATAAAAATGACTGAATTATGAACCTGAAGTTTTTTAAAATAAAGCGATACATATTTTACTATCGCTTTTTGTATACATTTAAAAAATAATTGAATTTTAGTCAACAAATTCATACTTTACAATCTAATGAAATTCGTACAAATTATTTTGTCACAGAACGAAGTCTCAACTCTTCACCTAATTTTAATGCTATGGATTTATTTCTAAATAAGGCATATTCAACTCACCAACTTGTTCTCCAAACTTCGGAAAATCTATACTAATTGATTGAATTTTTAATCCGTATTTATACAAGCCAACATGTGTTGTTTTCTTGCGTCAACACTATATTCTAAAAGGAGAGTAAGCATTATAAATTTAACAAATATTGTGTGCTAAATTCAGCCAATCGCGAACACCCACCTATTATTTGCATTACAGTAATTGGGCTAAAATTAGATTAAATAAAGAAAATGCAGCATTTCTGAAGGCTTGGTGATTGCCATACCATTTAATGTGCATAATGCAAACCACGCCCACACAGTTTAACTTGTTTTTGTATCACTTTATGTTTGCCTAAAAATTTGTTCCATCAGTTTTTACTTGGTTTACTACTGAATTATAGTCTAGGCTGAAAATATTTCTCAGCGACAAATTTGTATCATTTCTTTATTTTCTTTTATTTGTAATTAAATGGCATCTCTGCTACATCTTTAACGTAGTGAACCACATAGAAAGTGTACTTTAAATACGTTTTTCTGTATATTCAAGTATTGCCCTAATTTGAACGTTTATTAACTTTACTAATAACTTTTCTCAGTCTATCAATTTAAAGAAATAGAAATTTGAAACAAAATAATTTAATCGTTTTTAAATATAACCTTACTTAGTATATATATATATATATATATATATATATATATATATATATATATATATATATATATATATATTAGAAAACAGTGTTAGTTTTAAAAATAAATATTTAAAAATATAAAATAATTTCCCTCAACTTATTTTAAGGAAAAGCAAAAGTTTCTGTTTTGAATATAACTTATTTTAAAATACGGTAGGTTGAAACCAAAGTTATATATTACCGTATTGATAAACTAATGCATCTACAACGGCAAAATACAATTGATAAGGTGTAAGCCTAATCCATAAGGAGTAATCTAATACAATTAGATTATTGTAAAAAACTTTAAAATTTATTAAAAAAACTTTCGTTATTTCACACAGAACTTTGCTCTTTCTACATGCAACACTAGCAAAATAAAATGACTAGTGAGAAGTAAAAATTTGCAAGCCCTTATTTTATATTTTGTCCAATATTGTAATTTTCAAAAAATATTTAAATTGCTGCTAATAATTTATAATCAGTTTTAAAGAATCGATATATTTGTAAAAGTTTTAGCCAGTTGTTTCCCCTTTTTAATGGTTGTATTTAATGCACGCTCAATTTAAATATATGCAAGTCATTTTCAATCGGTGATTGAAGGCAAAATAAAATATACAAATAAGTCATAATTTTCCGAAATTTGTGTATAATATGTATTGTATAATTGGAATGTAAGTATTTTTCTATGCAACCAATGTAATAAATTTTATTTTATTTGTTTCATTAAATCTTTTATTTGATTAAATTATTATTATGAATATAGTATTGTATAACTCTGTTTTGCATAACCAAAAATATTTAATTTAAAACTAAAAATATATTTCAAACCTTAACACCTATTCTATTTCAGTGGTTTTAATTGAAGAGAGTGTCACCAGTAGCGCTTTTTAAAACTAGTTTACAACTTATCTTACATTCAATTGGCAACTACTTATTGATGTCTCCTCTTTTACATCGCGAAGAAAAGTTCCAGGCAATATGGTTCTGGCTCTGGTAAAAAATATTTACTCCAAACTGATCGTTTAATGTTATCTTTGAAATTAAACTTTACTCAATTTTTATCCAAGTGAACTAAATGTCAGTAAACTAGCCATACAAAACGTCTGTAAAATTAATCAAACGTGTTATATTTAAACCGTTTTATAAACCTTTTTCTTAGCAAATATATGAATAGAATACGTCATCGACACATAGTGCTATAAGCAACTGCATTATAAATGACTTTTTCAAAAGAATTTAATCATCCTATCTTGTATTAATAATATTGTGCCAGTGCAGAATTGCTTTTAGGTATAGAAGATGTAAAACACTAAAATAAAACTAAAAATGCTAAAATATATGCAGATTATCAATATTAAATTAAATTTTCCTTAGTAATAAAAAAATTACGAAATTGAAGAATTCTCTCAACCAACTTACTTCAAAGAGAACACTAAAACCTTACTCGGAGCTATTATCATGTTTCACTATGTATACGTCATCCATTCTCCAATTTTCTTTTCTTTTAGAGTTGAAATACGTAAACAGACTTAATTTGGAGCCAATCATACATCGTAAATTACCCAGAATTTATATATAAACACACTGATTGGTTAGTGTGTCACGTTCTGTAGACCTATATATCGACTGTCGACTTTCCTGGAGGTCCTGTGTGTCAATAAATTTATTATTTTAGGTAGTCCGATATGTCAAGGAATCTAACATGTTTGTAGAATGGCTCTTCTAACTGTTTGACTCCTCTGTAGTCCGTCTCATCTTGGCTGTTTAATATCTATAAGGACGTATAATAAGTCATTTTTCAGTCCAACGCCGTACTCCAACACCTCCATAGTCCAACCCCTCCGTAGTCCAACACCTCCATACTATATCACATCTAGTCGTCCGACATATATGCTATTCGACAAATTTTCATTCTTCCTAAATTTGTTCCAAATAATAAAACATATTCCCGAATCCAATACAGATACAGCCAAAAGTCCAGTCGTTATTCTTTTCCCTGGTTATATGACTATGTATTTATTAGTAGTGAGGTACATTTACATAACTAAATTATTGTAATAAAAAAACTACAAAATGGAAGAATTCTCTCAGCCAACTTACTTCAAACAGAACACTAAAACCTTCAATATCAATAAACTTTAGAAATTTGGAGTTAAAATAGCAGTGATAAAAACAAAGAAATTATGAAAGGCTTACTCGGAGCTATTATCATGTTTCACTATGTATACGTCATCCATTCTCCCATTTTATTTTCTTTTAGAGATGAAATACGTAAACAGACTTAATTTGGAGCCAATCATACATCGTAAATTACCCAGAATTTATATATAAACACACTGACGTTGGCATTGCAAATACAAAATTTTCCATTTTAAATTCATATTACTGTGCTTAAGGTGTAAGATAATATTTTTTCGATTTTTTTTTCTGTCATGAAAGTTTTGAATTGCCATGAACAATATCATTTGGGGAAAAATGTAATTTATCACTGACGTTTTCGTTTTTATATGACAGATCTATAATAAATTGTGTAAGTATTCTAATTCAAATGTACAGTTGTGTCAGCAGTTCCTCGATATAAAAAGGTTATAAACGCTGATTAAGACTTACCAACAAAAACTATTGGTGTGCAAAATAATGGATAAACATGGAAGTCCTTAACAAAAGCTCGGCTTATATAAATTGAAGTATACAAAATATACTCTGTTTACATCCCATTTAATAGTTACTTGTAGGAACATCGGGTAAAAAAATTGGTTTACTTAACAATACGAAGTGTGCAAATGAAATATTATAGTATTGACTGGCTAAAAATATTTTCAGCGCGGTTTTATAAACGTGTAGTTTAGGAAACACCTGAATTCTTAAAGTCCTTAGCGCTAAAAATTATAATCTGAAAATTAAAATGTAGTAATTTTGACAAATTTAAACAACCATGTTTTCAAATTATTTCACTTAGATATAACCTTGTGTTGCAGAATAAAGTTTTATTAATAGAACAGGTGTTTCAATTCGAATAAAAATAAAATTGACGTCAATCGCTTTTGTAACATATGCCACATTGAACCATATCGCGCCGTTGTTATTCGAATTTAACTGGTTTTATCAAACTATATTTTCGCCATGGCCACAAAACTTATTTATATAAAGAATGCTCAAAAGATACGATTAAATAACTCACATGTTATAAATTTTTAAGTATGTAAACATTCTGATTCGGAGGAAAGGTATATCCATTACATCAGCTGTTGATTCTTTTTTGTTAGAAAGCATAATATTTGACCAAACTCCAATTTGGCAGAACTAAATAAAGAAGCTCTCCTAAATGGAGTGGGTATCCAATCTAACCCAAGCATGGACATAGTAAATGAGTTTATTAGTCCTAAAGATTAGGATATGGATTTAAAGATTATCTCTAATTAAGTTTTATTTAATTTCCTATTTAAAAAAACCTATGGCTACTTCAAATACAACTGGAGGCATATTGTAAGATTTAAATACTTAGTTTTATTAACAATTTTTCATTATGGTTTTATTAACAATGTCTTGGTATGTTATCACTCTGAGGATGGTTATTTGGTAACTGAAATGTACATAAGGGTAAAATAAAGAAGGTTTGTGGTTAAGAGGTTTTTGTGTATTTATTAATAAGACTTGCAGTTTTTGTTTTTGTGCATGTTGAGGTTTTTAAATTACTGCTTTTAGTATCACATAGCAAAAAACCACGAACTACTGATATTTTCTCATTACATGCGTTTTCCACTAGATCAGTGACTCGCAGTATTGAATAATGAATTGATCTGAATGAAATGAGACTGCTGAAAATATAGCAGTAGATTATGTCTGCATCGTAATACTAAATGTAGCATTAAATAGAGTATGACCTAAAGATTATTCTGTTGAGCGAGTGCAAGAGTGATTTTTTAAGTTGGGCAAGATTTTTAAGGGCACGTTTTACCATCCAATCCAAATTTCAACATTAATTTAAAATAATTCGCATCAAATCCACATCAGTAATGCTAACTATAAGAGATTCTACAATTAAGGCTGCTAAAGTAAAGGTATTGTTAATAATTTCGTTTTGCCTACTGTTAAATTCTCTGTGTATATTGAATAAATTGGTAAACATAATGTTTTAGAACATGCATTATACTTATATTACATTGAATTAAAAAATTTATTGAACGTCTTTTAGTATAAATGTCACTGGCTGATCCACTATTTCTGGTCAGCTAAATATTTGGGTATACTTTGCATCATGGAATCTTTTTGTAAAACATTACTGAATTCAATATTTACTTTATACAGTAATCATACGTAACCCGGAATAGGTTGCATGATGAGGTTGCTCCGAGTAAGGTTTTAGTGTTCTCTTTGAAGTAAGTTGATGAGAGAATTCTTCCAATTCGTAGTTTTTTCATTGCAATAATTTAGTTATGTAAATGTACCTCACTACTAATAAATACATAGTCATATAACCAGGGAAAGGAATAACGACTTGCCTTTTGGCTGTATCTGTATTGGATTTGGGAATTTGTTTTATTACTTGAAACAAATTTAGGAAGAATAAAAATTTGTCGAATAGCATATATGTCGGACGACTAGATGTGTTATAGTATGGAGGTGTTGCACTACGGAGGGTTTAGACTATGGAGTTGTTGGAGTACGGAGTTGGACTGAAAAATGACCTATTATACGTCCTTATAGATATTGGACAGCCAAGATGAGACGGACTACAGAGGAGTCAAACAGTTAGAAGAGCCGTTCTACAAACATGTTGGATTCCTTGACATATCGGACTACCTAAAATAATAAATTTATTGACGCACAGGATCTCCAGGAAGGTCGACAGTCGAAATATAGGTCTGCAGAACTTGTCATACTAACCAATCACAGCTGTGTTTTTTGGACTACGGAGGTGTTGGACTACGTAGGTTTTGGACGACTAGATGTGTTGGACTACGGAGGTGTTGTATTACGGAGGTGTTGGACTACGGAGGTGTCAAACGGAAGAGCCGTTCTACAAAGACGTTGGATTCCTTGACGTATCGGACTACCTAAAATATAAGATATAGAGAGGCACAGGACCTCCAGGAAGGTCGAGAGCCGAAATATCGGACTGCAGGACGTGTCACACTAACAAATCTCGGCTGTGTTTATTGAACTACAGAGGTGTTGGACTACGGAGGTGCCAGACGACTAGATGTTTCGGACTACGGAGGTGTTGGACTAAAAAACGTACAATTGTACGTCCTTATAGATATTAAACAGCCAAGATGAGACGGACTACCGAGGTGACAAACGGAAGAGCCGTTCTATAAACACGTAGGATACGTTGGCGTATCGGTCTACCTAATATATATGATTTATAGAGGCACTGGACCTCCGGGAAGGTCGAGAGCCGATATATAGGACAGCAAGACGTGTCACACTAACAAATCTCGGCTGTGTCTATTGGACTTACAGGATCTTACAGGAAATCTCAAATATGGGACTGCTGAGTTGAGGTAGACTAAAAGATATGTAACATCTGTCTATGTTGTTCTAATGATTTGTAAGAATTCCGACATTTAGGCCTATGTCAGATCGATCTGCTGGATTGCAAAGAATTCAAACTGTTTTACCATCATAACTACCGTAATGATGGACAGGTGGATGTGTAGGTAATCTGAGATGTTAAACTGGTGGACCTGTGTAACTACCAAGATGCTAGAATACAAACAGTTAGGGCTTTGGGAGTGACGACCTGTAATAGTGACGTTGGACTGCTGGATGTATTGTTCCAACATGTTAGTTTGGTGAACTTACAGCATTACCGGACGGCCTGACATATGAAGGAATGTTGGATGTAACGAAACACCAAGATGCCGAACCGCTCTTTGGTGTGTTAGACCACCGAGATGAGGATATCTGGAAGTCGTTATAGAGACTTCGTGTTATATTGTCATATAGTACTACTGGAGGTGTTGGATTACATAGTGATAATATTTAGATCTTCTGGATGAGTGACAGACTGTGGAGGATCGGACTGATGTTCGTTCTACCTAGATTTTCTTCCTCCCATATTTAGTATTTCTCGATGAATCGGACAACAATACTAGACAGCGAAGATGAGTTATAAAAGATATATATGCTTCAAAATTTTGTAAAATATTCTTTATTTATATATGAAACATTGGTATAAATTTCACTTACATAGCAATAAACACATCAAAATGAAAAATAAAATCCAAAAAATTGTCAAGTGCGTATTGCAGCGGCCAGAATGTCCGATGCAAAGAATCAGGGCAATTGTACAGAATACCAGAATCAAACCTAACCTGGTTAAATAATTGACTAAATTTATATGTAAAAATTTTAAAGCATTATAATAATAATAATAATATTAAAACTAGGGTAAATAATAGTAAAATGAAGAAAATTAGAAATAACTTTAGACTTAAAAAACATAAATTATAATCAATAAAAAAAATTATCACTTCAAAGTGGATAGCCTAAATTATGTATACAAAAAAGACGGTAATTGTGTAGTATAACAAACTCGGCCTAGATGCCGGCTATTAAAATAATTGTAATTAAATATAATCAGGAATAAAGAATGTAAATTTATAAGATGTGAGGAAAGTAAATTAGGCCTAGCTAGGGAAAATAGTATTTATGTAAAAGTAAAGATTAAATGTTAAAATGTAATAGCTTAGAAATTAGGTTATACTAGAAGCAGTCATATTTGATTCCGGAAAAATCCGCTTAGGGTATTGATTATAAATCTTGTCACTACGAAACGAAAGCGCTACAGTGTAACTTTGGATTAGGAATTTTAAAAAATAAATTAAATTAAATAAGAAGAAATAAAATCAAATATGTTATTAAATAAAAGGTAAAAATGGAAAGGACACATCAGAATACAGAAACGCCTTTTACAAAAAGTGAAACTAATCTTAGTTCAGAATTTCCGAACAAACAAAGTCAATTGCCATGGCAACGGCTTTCTGATTGGTCAAAAGTTGAAAAATGGATACTATGACGTGGGAAGTTTGAAATTGTAGAAGTGGGGCCTCACAAAAGAGACGCTATCCAGAATTAGAATGCATTAGGCTCTCAAGGCGAGCAGACATGTTTTCGTACCATGCTACCAGGACAAGAAAAAATGTGCTAGAAACAGAGTAAAAAGTGCTACGATGTGATCAGGGGAAGGAAGATATATATGAGCAAGGGCTCATATATACCCAGAACAAAATTTCGACCACCAAAATGCAAAATTAAAGAAAATAAGAAGATTAACCGAAATTATGGAGAGACGCCTACCTACCAAGACCCTTGAAGATGTAACGAGACCGACAGATGACAACATTAATGAAGATAAAAAGATTTCTACAGTACAAGGTTATATAATCAATTTAATTATTCTTTTTTAATAACATTTTACTTCAAATTATATTAACGTAAATTCAAAATTAAATAAGAAGGGAATAACCTAAGGGACTGATTAGTCAACTCTCTTAGGTTACCCAAATTTAAGTAACAAAGATTCAAAATTGACGTTCCATTCCCATCGCTGTGGGAATGTATGGATTAAGTATAAAGATGTATAACTTATATGGCTTTTTCTAAGTGAATTTCTAATGAATAATTTCTAAAGAAGTTAATTGTTCAAGGCCTAGCCTAAAGGCATTAAATAGTAATATTAAGTGTTTGAAAAAGAATCAGATTTTAAAATATGTTAAATTTAACTGTAACAATCAAAACTATATACAAAATTAATTATGGTAACTTTGATAATTTAAATTATATATAAAATTAATGATAATAAGAAAATTTAAAAAACATAGAATGAGATAATAATGTTTAATTCAATGGCAAGTTGTATGAAATTTTGAAAAAGTAATTAGTCAAGAAAATCCTGTTAAATTAAATAAAAACAATAATAATTAATTTGAACCTTGGAACAAATAAATAAAAAGGTATATTTTCCAATTAGCTGTGTTTTCATTCTAAATAAGATAAGTTCACTAGGTATCCAGGTATAGTCTTTAAATCACAAGTGTCTCTCAAAGATTCCACTACCCGAAAAGGAGCTTGAACAGGGCTTATCGGAGGCTAATTGGTTTTATCAAAAATTCAGGGGTTGGTTCCTCTGAGGGGTTTATTCCTTGAGGCACAGGTCTATGAAATTAGGTTCGTAGTCAATGGATAAACCTTTACTTTCTTACTGACTTAGCAATTGATGAAAAGAAAGGGCCAAAGTAAGGCAGGAGAAAAATACGGTAAGAGTATGCATGCCCTACTGGGAGGATAGGAGTACGCAATTAGGGTGGTTACAATTACGCACTAACAATGATCACAAACAAATGGGCCGATTCATCCATAAGCCGAGCAATCCTCATGCCACCATTTCTTGCAGATACCACATTGTACCCAGTTCTCAGAATACGAGTTTCCACACCCTGGGCAAATTGTTGGGTCAACATCGTCTTCTTTGGTTGGGCTTGCTGGTCTTGAACTTGTAGATGGGCTTGTGTAGTCATTTCCAAAGTTTAGTTCTTTATGTGCATTTAGATAATTTTTTTGTAGACTTAGTATCTTTCTTGGTTTCTCTCTCTGTCTTTTTAAGAGTTCTTTCTGTTTTTACTTCCTCTACTTCCTTTTTTCTCTTTCTTTTTCTTCCAAGTCTTTTATAAGAGTAAGAAGTTAGTATTTCTGACTTTTTGATGGCCTGTTCTTTTTTTATTCTTTGTTTCTTTTGCTTTACATTTCGGAAGTGGCAGAATAGATTGAACAGTATCCATTTTGTTTGTCCATTTCTTCGCTTGGATATGTTGCATCTACAAGGACTTCTTTTGGTGGTTGATCGGTTACTAATGAGGGGGAAAATAGTTCCTCATCTATTACATCCAGATTGAATGGTTCGATCCCTGTTACTTCAAAAGACTTTTCGGCTAGCTTGACTCTTGCTGTAGCAGTGTAGGCTTCTTTGAAAATTCCTACAACGTCGGTAAGCCTTACTACCTCTCATGGATGTTGAACAAGAAATTTCTCAGCTTCAGCTGCATAAGCTGCTTTCAGAGGGGCAAATAAGCCTTTATCTAAAGCCTGGATTACATGGCTCGCGTGAGTTGGAGTGCCTGGGTACTCTTACCCTACTAAGTTACTTTCATTATAAAATTGTCTTCAATTAATTTTTAACGTTTTATAAATATTATTAATTTAATATTCATTGAAACAAATTGATACAAATTTTACCACGACATTTTAAATACATTTTAATAATAATATAGTTATAGTCTATAAATGCACTCTTTAGAGTCGAATAAAATTTGTATCAATTATTGTGTCATAGATTACCCTCAACTCTCAAACTAATTCAAGTTGCATGGAATAATTTCTAAAAAAGGCATATCAAACTCACCTACTTATCCCCTAAACTTAAATCCTTTAAGGAAAATCTTTACTATTTATTAGAAATTGTAAACGCTATATTTATGCAAGCCAACTAATACTACATCCGTTTACCTAAATCTTCGATAAGGGCAAATTGTCTTCAATAGCACTAGTACACGGGTGTCTTTGTTGGCTGCGAGAATGACGCTTGGATTAAATAGGTGCCAATTGTAGTAACGAGTATTAAAAACGTGGTCAAATGATATACTTTGTCACTGGTATTTTATTTGAACAGGTATCTTTATTTATTTTTATGTTTGTGAATTTCGTACTTTTCTTTAAGTTAAAATGAGGTATTTTCTGACGAAGAAGAGCTGGGTTGTTAGTGGTGACTATGTGTGTTCTGTTTCTGTTATTCACTTATGCAGTGTCTTAGTTATTCCAGTAAATATTATGCAAAGATGAGTCTGATTAACAAACATTTGGTCTTTTAATCTTCAAGAAGATGGAAAGATGGTCCGTTTCTCAGTAAGAAGACCAATGGTTAGAAGAAGATTAGTTAAAGAAGATGGAAAGATGTCCCGTTTCACAGTAAGAGGAAGAATGATTAGAAGTGAGATTAGTTAAAGAAGATGGAAAGATGTCCCGTTTCTCAGTAAGAGGAAGAATGATTACAAGAAGAGGAGTAATTAAAACAAAACCAAAAACAAGAATGTGATATTTTTCTATTATTTGGAGTTATAAATATGGTTTTATTATTTTATTGTTTTTTATTACTTAGATAAAAGGAAGCCGATAAGCATTCCCACTTTTTTTAAAACACTTTATTTTTTAAACACTCAAAATTCTTTACCATGTTTTGTATAAATACCCTAAACTACGAAATATGTATTACAAAGAAGGGTCTTCTTCTTTAAAAATGATTTAGAAGCTAAATTGGTTTTTATTTATAAAGTATCTTTAATTTTTTAGTTTTAAGTTTTGACGTTGCTATTGTTGTGATTTTAAACTAATTTGTCACTTAATCGTATTAAAGAGGCTAACACTTAGAAAATAAGAGAAGAAAAATATAAATATTTTTTATACAACTTTTATTTCGTAAACTTTTACACCATCTTTAAAATATACAAGGTTTGCATAAGGGTTAAACCGATTGTCGGACTTCCTCACAAGTAGCCTAATTTTCATTTCTTTCCAAAGATTTTAATTTGCTTACAACATCTATAATATCCATGTAACAACTATATGAAGATATATCTAAAATTATATCTTTAAAAAATATTTTTCATTTAGGGATACAATAAGGTAATTAAAGTTAAGTATATTTATTGATTTTTTAAACATTTATATTAAAGCATATGAACGAATTAATGAAGGCATATTGTATATCAGTTGAGCACTATACAAAGTTTTATTGTTTTTGTTGGGAAAAACACTATACTATTTTGACAGTTTATTTGAATATTGTATGTTAATGCTCATTTGATTTTTGTCTCATAACTAAACCTTGAACTCGAGAGTGCCGTGGGTTTTCGGGAGTGATATGAGAAGTCGGAGTAAAACAGACAAATCTGGTAGCACATTAGTGTAGTAAACATTGGAGAAAGTCTCTTGGTCAAAAACATAAATTCTTCTAAATACTGTAATAATTGTAAAATGTATTAAACATATGTTTTAACATTACTCTTCCCACGCAGTATTCATGAATGTAATCAATTAAAATTTTGTCCGTATTTATTTCATTTTGTAAATAACTTGGAAAAAATTAAATTTAATATTGATGATCTCCATATATTTTAGCATTTTTAGTTTTATTTTAGTGTTTTACATCTTCTATACCTAAAAGCAATTCTGCACTGGCACAATATTATTAATACAAGTTAGGATAATTAAATTCTTTTGAAAAAGTCAAAGTATAATGCAGTTGCTTATAGCACTATGTGTCGATGACGTATTCTATTCATATATTTGCTAAGATAAAGGTTTATAAAACGGTTTAAATATAACACGTTTGATTAATTTTACAAACGTTTTGTATGGCTAGTTTACTGACATTTAGTTTACTTGGATAAAAATTGAGTAAAGTTTAATTTCAAAGATAACATTAAACGATCAGTTTGGAGTAAACATTTTTTACCAGAGCCAGAACCATATTGCCTGGAACTTTTCTTCGCGATGTAAAAGAGGAGACATCAATAAGTAGTTGCCAATTGAATGTAAGATAAGTTGTAAACCAGTTTTAAAAAGCGCTACTGGCGACACTCTCTTCAATTAAAACCACTGAAATAGAATAGGTGTTAAGGTTTGAAATATATTTTTAGTTTTAAATTAAATATTTTTGGTTATGCAAAAAAGAGTTATACAATACTATATTCATAATAATAATTTAATCAAATAAAAGATTTAATGAAACAAATAAAATAAAATGTATTACATTCGTTGCATAGAAAAATACTTACATTCTAATTATACAATACATATTATACACAAATTTCGGAAAATTATGACTTATTTGTATATTTTATTTTGCCTTCAATCACCGATTGAAAATGACTTGCATATATTTAAATTGAGCGTGCATTAAATACAGCAACAACCATTAAAAAGGGGAAACAACTGGCTAAAACTTTTACAAATATATCGATTCTTTAGAACTGATTGTAAATTATTAGCAGCAATTTAAATATTTTTTTGAAAATTACAACTTTGGACAAAATATAAATTACGGGCTTGCAAATTTTTACTTCTCACTAGTCAATTTATTTTGCCAGTGTTGCATGTAGAAAGAGCAAAGTTCTGTGTGAAATAACGAAAGTTTTTTTAATAAATTTCAAAGTTGTTTACAATAATCTAATTGTATTAGATTACTCCTTATGGATTAGGCTTACACCTTATCAATTGTATTGTGCCGTTGTAGATGCATTAGTTTATCAATACAGTAATATATAACTTTGGTTTCAACCTACCGTATTTTAAAATAAGTTATATTCAAAACTTAGAAACTTTTGATTTTCCTTAAAATAAGTTGAGGAAAATTATTTTATATTTTTAAATATTTATTTTTAAAACTAACACGATTTTCCAATATATATATATATATACATAGAGAGAGAGAGAGAGAGAGAGAGAGAGAGAGAGAGAGAGAGAGAGACTCGAGTGTTATTGTAACAGTTTTAAATTCTAAAAAGCATTAAAATTTAGAGTAACATCTACTGAAGTGGGAGCGTCATCAATGAACTGCCAGTCAGGTAGAATAATGAGTGGTGAGCCCAGTTACTTTAGTAAATTCTCTTAATATAAAGCTGTAATTTTTCAAAAAAGATGCGTGGAAATCGAGACAAATAATTTTGATTTGAAGACAACATATGCAAGTCTGTAGGGTTGGGTTAAATAAGTAAAAGGTAGGCTAATGGTAGACGAGACAGAAGAAAGGGAAGACGAAGGGGAAAGAGGCGATGGAGGAATCGAAGAGGAGGGAGTCAGATGATTAACCCTAAATGCCGGAGATAGAAGAGTTTAACCCAAGGGCGCGACAAAGTAAATTGAGAAAACGGGCATAATAACAAAATTCTAAATTACAATAAAAAACACAGTAACCTCACATCTAAAGATTATATTAACATACGTTTTTCATAAGTGAATATTAGATTTACAATTTACTACTGTTAATTTATAAATACTTATTACTGTTTATATTACAGCTGAAACGGTAGCTGGCAATTCATAAATTCAAAATATTGAAATGTAAAGTTGTAGTGAAATTTCAAATTAATACTTAATCAGTGATTTTGGTTTTTATGTTCTGATAATCATTCATGAATTTTAATCTGTTCAAAATACTCTTATTAAAACACTTTGACAATACCCTAAATTTATTAATTGCTGCTAATATACAATCTGTGATATCAATAGTTGAGGATTATATAAAAAATAAAATTGGACGGCTTTGAAGTAATGCATAGGCTGGTGTAATCGTTAGAGAGTTACAGATAATGTAGGTAATAAAAATTGTGCAATAAACTTTAAATATTGGTGTATTTTATATATGGCGATACTAAGTAGGTAACAATTTACAATATTTTTCTTTCTACTTTTGTTAAAAGTAATAAGAATTGTGTATGATAGGAAATTGCATTCTCTTAACATTCATCGTATATTCGTGCTACATATATTCCATAACATACTTAAAAAAGATCTTTTCATTATTCTGTATTTACAAGTTTAGTGCTACTCAAGTACCTTAGATTACAATTTTTTTTATTAAAGAATTACAAAAAAGTTACATTTTTATTTAATTTCATTTCATATTTATTTGTACAATTGTTTGTTTCAGGAAAAACTTATAATTATATTGAATTAAGATTTTTGTAAACATTTAGTACATCCTACTCGTTCTAAGCTCAGTGAAAAACAGTTCTTACAATAAAAACTGTGGAACAAGAATATTTTTAAACATTCTTTTTTTAAAATTTTTTTCTACTGTTAAATTAAACAATTTTGTATATACTAAAAAAAGGGTACATTTAGATCAAATATCAGTATTTCAACAGCTTAGAAATTATATTTAGCAAGAGCTGTTGAGCAGTGTCTGCTTCTATTCGAGCCAAAGCACTTACAATCACTTCTATATACAAATATTTATTTTCACATTTAGCACAATAAACTGAAGAGAAATTGACAGGAGGTTTTTACAGTTTCATTTGCTCAAAATCAGAGATTATAATAATTCGACCAAGTATTTTAAACGAGAAATTTTTGAAAAGACTTCTAATTTAAATTAATTTTGTTTTATTTAATTTAATAAAAATATTTTAGTAATTAATGTATTTAGGAATTAAAATTAATTCTTAAAAACTATATAATTATATCTTACATATTAAAATAACATATTGCTATCTTGAGACCCCTTGAATATTCTGAAATAAAATTTTGATTCAATAAGATGTAGCTAGTAGACCTCCTATACGTACCAGTATTTGAAGATGAAATATAAGTTTGATTCTCGATTTAAAATTTGATTTGCGTTTAAAATTAACATCAGACCTATTTTGCTCTTCCAAAGTTATGAAACAAAAGTTACCGTACAACTCGTATTTAATTGGTTGCCCTTTGAAAAATAAATAACTGAATGAAATGAACTCTTGAACTTTTATTAAAAAAAACTGAAGTACATTTATTTCTATTTATACATTTTAATTCGATTTGAAAAAATTGTTTTATAATTTTTTTTATAGTTTATACTAACAATATTTACTCGTATCAGAAACGCTAGTTTTCAGTTAAAACGACGATAAAAGGAAAACAATTTATTCCGTTTTGGTTGTATTTTCTTGACTCTATTGTTTCCTTGTACACTCTGGACACTAATATTACCAATGGTCTGTAGCAAACTAAATTAGTCATATATTGTTTATATAAAAATTACAAAACTACTAAACCGACTAATTATTTTAGATTCTGCTAAATGTTAGAAAACATTTAGAGATAGGCGACCCCTTTTAAAGTACATCTCTTACCAACACACATCTGCAGAATTCTTTTGTAAGGTACTAAGGGATCAAAAATAAATGTGTTAAACACGGAAAAGAAAATTTATAAACTTAGTTTTTATAAGGGTTGATAAGTTTATGAAATAGTATAATATTGTTTTGTTACTCAGTAGTTGAAATTGTAGCATGCTACTCAAAAACATGGAATGCCAGTTTGTGAAAACAACATGAGAATTCAAGGAAGTGAAGGATTATTGATTTTGTTGTACTTCTATTTTTAAAATTCGTTTTTAAATTTTGGATTGACATTAAAACATGTATAGCTAAAAACATATATCCACCATGAGATTGTTTTTATGCTTCTTTAGTATTTTTTTTTAATCCTTAACGTTCACTTTAGCGTCATAGGGGAGTGCAAGAGTTTAAACATCGTCTTTTAGTTATCATTATAGACGTTTATCAAAACATATATTTCCTTTTAATTATTACCAAATAACATAAATAATAAACATAATTTGTAAAATCAATTAAACAAGTATAAAAATGTATCTAGTTTTATTACGTAGAATACTCATTTTTTTGCAGAACTATTTTGGAAGAATTCCATGATTTTATTTCTTTTGATAACCAGCTTCAGTCTACTAGTCAAATCAATAAACACAATTTGAATCCGGCAGCGGGTTAAATATATATCATATAAATAATTACATGATTACTTATAAAATGATTATAAAGTCTTGTTTATAGAATAAAGGTTATACTTACAATTAATGACGTAACATATTATATGAATCCTTTCTCAGCAAAGAACAAAAGAATTGAATTCGAAGAGTATTAGACAGGATTTAAATCGGCAAGAAGCGACTCTCCTAAGTGAATCGATTCGAAATATTTACTATTGCAAGTTATAGTTTTTTGTTTTGTTTTTGTTGAATTCAATTTTGTGAAGGACGAAACGTATACCAAAGTAAGAGGTAGGAAAAAGCCTAAATCCGAATAAATATATTTATAATTTTTAATAAAAATTAATAGTTTGTTAAACACGAAAACTATCGTATCTGATTCAATCATAAAACAATGAATTTGTATTTTGTACTGAATAAAAGTTTGTAATTAAAGTATTTGATTGAACAAATGAAACTCTTAACCCCTTTTTTAATTGACCATTCATCCCTCTCGTAAGGAGGCATTTTTGATTCCATCTGAATCAGTACCTTCCCTTAACATACCCCACAGGGCCTTATGATCAACCACCAATACTTTCTCACTAGTGGATTTCGCAAGCGTTGCCGTCTCTAGAAGAGGCGACATTTTTGTTGTATTGTCTTCTTCTAAAGCAGATGCATTGCTTATCAAATGATTGATTCTTTTTGAATCCCCGCTAGACGTTTCTGTTGGTTTTGTTTTCAACGTTTCTGGTGTTGATGGTGTTTCTTGAATTATCAATTCGTCTTTAATATAGTGTTTTACTTTTGTATCATTTGCACTATTGTATTGTTTGTCTTCTTGTGTAATATAAATTAGGTCACCAGTAGGTATTGCTGTTTTAACACCGGATTTGTATAATCCTTTCTTTTTTTCTTTTAATTTAAGACTCATGAACTTTCCACTACTTTTATTACTAACGTGTTGAGCTTGTAATGGTTTTATTTCATCATTCTTTCTTTCCGTTAAGACATTCTTTGCATATTCTGTTGTATTTAGTTCAATAAAGTCACTATCATTAGTCTGGTTTTTCTGTAATGGATTATTCATTTTATCACTTTGCCTATAATTATTTTCTTGGCTAGTCTCTAATACATTTGCGTTGTTTTGCCCCGTTACTGTTATATTGGCAATGTAATTTTCCTTAACTAAATCATCTTCAACTTCTGACGTCACTGTAGAAAACTGAGAATGAGCATCGCTAAAAATAATTACATCTGTTAATGTAAGATTTTGGTCTGTGACGTTAGGACGCTCTGTTGCTGCACGCATACTGTTCACTAACATCTTCTTTTCAGATTCCAAACCGCACTCGTTGAGCGACTGACTGTCATCCGCTGCAGGACCTATAAAATAATGGGATTTACCGAGAAGGTTTTCATGATCACTTAACTAATTAAATATTAAAAAACATTTTTGAATAAAGCTCTTTTTAAAGATCATTTTAAAAATATGGCCTGTTAAACCATAATTCCATGTAATCAAATTAATTTCTCAACTTTTTTGATACTCGAGCTTGTTAAGCCTATATAAAAATAAATATTAGGAATTTGATTTACATAGACAAATTTTATTGTGTTGTCGTTTTATACAAAAAGACAACTGTTAAAATATGCAAAATCAAATATTTTTTCTTTTTCAAAATGGAAATATATGAAAAAGAAATGCATCTCTTATATAGAATTACAAAAAACACCTTTATAATTTCGTTTTTAAACAGTTAATATACAAAATAAACTATAGGTATTGGTTGGAAAGTAGCTGTTTACATTTTAGAAAGAAGCTCTTTATATGAACAATAGACACATAACGGGGATATTATAATTTCAAATAAAGAACATCTTATAAATAATAATTCAATTTTATTAAAATTCTGATAAATAAAATTTAATTATAAAACCTACAACCATTATCAAAATTGTAAAATTTACAATGACGATATTTTTTCACCAAAGTTATTTTATTCTTACTAAGTTAAAAGGCAAACAATTTGAGTATTTGGAATTTTAATTTATATTGAACATAATACAACTCTCTAAGCACAAGTACCATAAATAAGCATTAGCTAACACTTAACTATTCTCATAATTCTTGGACAACCGAAATGATGGAGGATGTAGTTCATATTCAACTAATTAATTTTCTTCGGATTTTTGTACATTTTATTGGGTTTAGTTACCATTCTACAGTTTGGAGCGTTAAATATTGACTAAAAAAAAATAATAATAAAAACACTAAAATATGCTCTTTAACTGACCATAATATACTATATATATATATAGCTTTAGAGGGTTCATTTTCAATTTAGTAGGTGTGCTTCCAGACAAGAAGTCAGAAATGTTTTATAAATAAAAACAAAAAATGCCTATTGCAAAAATGTTTAATCTATAGCAAAATCAACTTATTTAGCTAATATCTATTGTAATTTTTTATTAATATGTAAATGTATTTGTCGTAAGTCAGGCACAATTGACTTTTCTGAACTGCAGTTTAGTTTAGCAAAATATCCTTACAACCATTAAATTGATTTATGGTTAATTCAATATTATAATACTTTTATTTACAAAATACCTACCAGAGTGCGAATTGAACCAAGTTATATAATCATCATCGGAGTCTGTTAACAAGGGACTAGTGAAAAACATTTCAACCGCAAGGTCAGGCCTATTAGCAGGATGGAACCTGGCGAGAGCAGGCCTCAGTCCACGGACAATAAACTTGCTGTGCGTCGTCAACCTGATGCAGGTGGCGCAGCCTGAACTTACCTGTAGTATTTTAAAATAAAAACAATACAAACAACTTGCATATAAAATAAAATGTAAATCTTAATAAAACATTTAGGAAAAAAACCTGTTTTTACTGTAGAACAACCTATGCATACTTACTCAAAAAGATTATGTACCTACATTTATACACATCTTTATAATAAGAGTTTTTTCTTGAGAAAAATGAACCAGTGTCTTCAAAATGATTTAATGAAAGGAAACAAATCTATCACTTTGAGAAAAATGCATTACAGAAACTATTTCTGGTTGAACTATTATAAGAACTAAATTAGATATTGAAATCAGTAATGTTTTACAATGAATAAAAAATGGGCATATTAGAGTCAAATATTTAGCTTCATAACTAGCGGATCCGTCCGTGAGATATATAAATTCATACGCCCTACTTTACTAGCATTTATAGTTAACTCTCTCGATGTAAAGTTAATGCGATTTAATTCTACTTTAACTAAAACAATTGTAAATATTTCCAAACTTGCCTATAGTAGCACTTACTAATATTGGTTGGAAACGGCCGTTTCGGGAGATGTGTCCCATTGTCAACTCGGACCGTAACTGATCCCAGGGTTCACGTAGTTTACGGTAAAATGGTAGGGGTGGGGTATTATGGTGATGTGAGTGTACTTTCTGAGTATTAAGATTTTGATTTTGGGTTTAAATTGTTTATTTGTTTTTTTTAAATCAACGACATTTACAACGCCGCTGGAGTTTACAAACTAACTTGCAGTTCATGCCCCAGTTTTTATATAGGCTAGACAGGGAGGTCCATCTACACACGCTACCAAGAACATATAAACGCAGTAACAAACAATTATTGCTATCAAACTTTGCCGATCATCTCAGCTCCACAAAACATGACTACATAGACATAACATATAACCTACAAATTCTTCATAAACATCACAGAAACAACCAACGTTACACAACCGAACAATACGAAATATACAGACAGTTCACACTACACCCTACACACATACTCAATACACAATTACATTATAACTCACACACATGTTTTGACATCATAACTCCTAATTAGGGATGGGCCGATTCCTAAAATTTTCGATTCCGATTCCGATTCCGATTCTAAAATTTTCCGTTCGATTCTCGATTCTTTAGTCGATTCTCGATTCTCGATTCTTTGAAGTTATATTAACTTACATGCTAGCTCTCTAATAATTAATTTAGTTAACATCTTATTCATATGGCAAAACCTTTTAAAAGTTCTGTTTTAATGTAATAGGCTACACAAAACCTTCAACCTTGATTTATCAATAGGAATTTTTTTAAACATAAAAACATATCAGATTAAAGTAATGACCTATTTTAAAGTTAAAAATGTCAACTTTACTTATTTTATGTTTGAAAAAATTCCTAAGCCTATTTACATTGTCTCCCAAACAAAACAAAAATTAAAAACAAACGAACAACATAAAAAGTAAAAAAATTAATACAAATAGGATAGTTTTTAATATTTAAAAGTCTGGCAGGTAATGTTCATTTCTGTTCAAAAACACAAGCATTTGAACACGTTGTTACAAGCTAGTTTCATCGCTAGTCACATATAGCTCCTGAAGTTGAGAAAGGTTTTTCAGAAAACACTGTCGCGAGTGGGCAGACAGGTATTTTATTGCCATTGCTTTTAAATGAGGGTATTTGGCACTTTGTACTGCCAAATACTTCCCAACATCACAATCTGGACTGGCTAATGGTTCCCCCAGATAATTGTTTACTTCTTCTTCTACTGTCAATTCCCCTGGGGTACCTTCTTCCTCAACATTCTGGATTAGTGGGGCATACCTTCTCCACATCTGGTAGGACCTTTTTTTCTGCAGGTGTCTGGAACACGTGCAACTGATTCAGGCCTATTTTGTATTTATTACTCAATCCCAGTTGATCTTTAACCGACTATCACTTGTAGGTCCTGTGTCTGAGGATAAAGTTTCTTCAAGTATAGATCTTTTTTGTTGATAAATTTGGGCAAAATGAATGTTGTTTAAGTGCTTTTTCATATTTGATATATTATGTGGTTTTCCACCGTCAGTTTCTGTTAACCTTCATCGAATTGACGAGACGGCCAGTACTCTGAACCGAATACCGCCAGGCCTCTTAACGCTTTATTTTTATTAGTACTACTCAGCTGGTGTTGCTACTTTTGGAAAAATTAAGGCACAGTATTTAACAACAAGCTTAACACTACTTACAGATGTATTTACGATGGTTTTTGTTTGATAGATAAACGCCGACGGGATTAAAAACATGACGTTATTCTAAGAGCTTTTTGTCCGTAGTTACGGGCCGACACACATATTTGTTATAACGTATTGTAATGATTTTCACTACTGTTTTCAAAATTTTACAAAACCTTAAACGTAAGTCGGAAATATTGACTAAATATTTAGTTGTAAAATAATCCTTAAAAACGGACTTTGTGAATGTTAAATACAAACATTGATACACTTAGATAAATTCACCCTTACTAGGAAGTAAATTATAACGTAAATTCCTTAACAAGTAAATTATTTGGTGTTAAAACTTTTACTAAATATGAATCTTGGATAGTATTTACTGGACCTGTAGCATTAATTATCAGAGAGAGAATATATTACACTTTAGTTCTATATTCAAAATATTTATAAACTCACAAATCAATCACATGTGACACGTTTACGTGTCTTAGTGATAGGCGCAAAAACACTTTTATCACCAGTCTGTTTATTATTTGGGTAGCCGGGACATGAAATTATGGTTTTGTTGTTTCTTGCTAACACAAAACACAAAAAATATCAAAACAGTGTTGCACAGATAATAAAATTCAATTAAATCAAAAACAATGTCGGGTAAATTGGTCCGACGGAGTTTATTTACGTTTCATTTACGGTAGGAAAAAAACTATGTTGGGCCAGTTGGTCCGACACGTATTTTTATAAATATTCGGAATCGTGTGGAATCGGAATCGACACTTTTATGATGAAGAATCGAGTATCGACGATTCCTCGATACCACCTAGAATCGACGATTCCTGGAATCGAGAATCGGAATCGGCCCATCCCTACTCCTAATACCCACAAAGTACACCCACACCGTCATAATATCACACCCCCACCCTAACCTACGTAAGCCTTGAGATCTGAGATGACAATGGGACACATCTCAAGAATCGGTTGTCCTCAACAAATATAAGTAAGTGCTACTATAGAAAAGTTTGCTATAGGCAATACTTACACGTATTTTAGTGAAAACTAGTAGCTCACGTGAAGATAGATTCAATAAATAAATAAATAAATATATATATATATATATATATATATATATATATATATATATATATATATCTACTTTAACTGTAAAGTTTTGGACAGACAAAATTGGAAAATAACATATCGTTTAATTTAGGAAATGGTTTCCATCAACTTGAGATTAAATTCAAAAATCGTGAGATATGTATTGAGTCAATGACATATTTTGTTATAGTACAATCAAAGATACGACCAAATGATCGTAAAGGCAGTTTCAAGAAATTACCCGAACACTATTTCATATTAAATTTGTACTTGTCTGAAATGATGTACTATGGTTTACTAGAAAAACTCTACAAATATTTTGAAATAAAAAATCTCTAAGCATTTTACTACCAAATAGGCCTGCTTACGTTTGCCACTGAGAACCAGACTTTGTCGTCGTATGCTTTATAGTTCAGATCAAAACTGGGATTGTGTTTGACTGTTGTAAGTTGAAATCCAGAAAACAAGTGAATTTCTCCTCGAATTACTCCTGACGGCTCAACCCCTTTCCATCTGTAACGGAACAATTTGAAGGTTAAACTCTATTTGAAGGCTTAGAAGTTTTGTTTGAATGTGTTTTGAACTAAAACCTAAAGAATCTTATAAACAATGTATATAAATCTTGCCACATGCATTCAGTTAAAAATAAATTCGCCATAGGTTTAGAAAAATAAATAAATGAGTCTGAATTAAAAACTAAACTTCAATTCCCTCTTCTAATCTCTGACTTAATAAATAAATGTATAATTACTTATACAGTTTGTAGAGATATTTTAATGTATTTAATTTGGAATGATAATAATAGCAACAAAAATAGGTCGCAGTAATTCTAATTTAACCTAGAAGAAAACACTTATACACACACACACACACACACACACACACACACACACACACACACACACACACACACTCAGATTATAGGGCATATATATATATATATATATATATATATATATATATATATATATATGTACAGTGCCCTAGTAGTCTCGCTCTTCTACTGTTGTTGGGTTCACCTCGTCAATGCTGGATGAGATTCTAGCGAAACGTCGGAATTGCGAATTTATTGAATGCAGAATGAACGGATGTATTCCAGATAGTAAGTATATATATATATATATATATCTTTCACTATATGTACTTAAACAAGAACCTTACTTGATATTTATGCGAGTTAACTTTCAAATACTGGTCTTGTCTCCATCATCGTGCGTACTGACGATATATATATGGTAATCTGAGACCCGTACATTGGCTTAATGTTAGGTCTATTTCTGTACTTTTGTTCGAAGGTATAAAAATGAAAAAAAATATGTCTGTACGAGTCCTTTACGACATGTTGTATTGACAAGCGTTACGGGCAGCGCTACTGAGATTGCCAATAATTAGGACACCTGGATGTTTCATACCACCGAGGTAATGGGCTCTTGGACTTGTAGGTCTAGCTAGATGTCGAATCGCTTGATGTGTTGCTCTTTGGGAGGTTATACTAAAGATCTTACAGAATCTGCGATATTGGACTTTCATTGAATGTTGAGCTACTGGGATGTCGTATATCTGGACGTGTCGATCTACCGACATGTTTAAATGTCGAAATGGAGGATTGCTGGACTTATCGGGTTACTTGGATGTAGAACTATTGTAGGGAGGAGTTTACTGACGTGTTGTACTGCTGAACGTGTTTGATTTTGAAGATCACGTTTTGAAGATCTTACAGGTATAATGATATGTTGCACTGCAAAGGTGTGAGAGACCTAGACCTGTATTTCGTGGCATATTGTGCTGCTGAATGTGTTGAACTAACGAGGTACTGGACTGCTGCGGCTGTCACACTTCCAATATGTCGAACCGCTGGATGTGTTGGACGTTTTAGGTGTTTGACTAATGTTCTTATACTAATACCGAGATATTGAAGTGCTACATAAGTTAGACAAGGAACATGCCAGAGATTTATTTTTTTTCTTTTTTCCGACTTGTTGGACTGCTTTGTGTTGGACTGAATGACGGGGAAACTTACGAGTTGTTAAACTGCTGGTCGTCTCGTTCTACCGAGATGTCGAACTACATAAACTACACACAAGCGCGCGCGCCCACACACACACACACACACACACACATATATATATATATATATATATATATATATATATATATTTAAGTAATCCAGTCATTTTTTTACATCTGTAAATATTTATAGGATCTATTTATCAATAAAATTTTCAATTTCACATATAAACATTTTTTTTACATTTGTTAAAGTTATAAATTAAAAACAAACCAATATATGAGAATTTTGCTCTTAATTATGAGCATTTGTTTTAGTGAAATAATCAATGACTTTTAGCAGCAGGATTGACAATAAAGTACCTGAAACAAGATTTGAGGTCCAATATCGGTAGCTTGCCATCTATTTCCTGTACGGCGGGTAGTATTTCCTGCTCAACCCCGGCGTAAATATCCAAAAGAGAATTGCTTCTGGAGGGAGAGTATGTGTAATATCTTACTTGCCCCTGAAAATATAAATTCATGGCGGTTTTATAGTATTACGAATAAGATGGTGAAATTTTTATTTATAAGTTTAGAGCTTATTTGAATATTTTATTCTAAATATAGGCTGCTATTCCGTTTTCAGAAATAATAATATAGGTTGAAAAATAAATTAAATTAATTTTTAAAATGTCAACCTCTTTCAAAAGAATCATTTCATTGTTCACACGATTCAAGTTTATTTTATTTTAACTCGGTTATAATCACAATTTATTTAGTCTTTGAAATTCTAATACTTTGCAAATAAATAGCGATGAAACCAAATTTGTAAACCGTCTGTTATATACCAAATAGAACTAACTTACAAACCAGTATTTCAATATCATGTAGAATAATTACTCTACATGTTTTAATCAAAAATAATTTCCTAAATGTTTAGCAAATTACTTTCATTTAAAGAAAGATTATTATTGTTTTGGTTGAAAGATCAACATATTTCCATTGTGAAACCAAAGATAAGGTGTATTTTATTTTTATTATATTCATGTAGGAAAACATGAAATAAAGATTTTAAACTTAGGCCAAATATTTAAAATATAATGAATTCAATTCACTAGAATCACAGTTGTTTGAAAATAATGTTTATGTTTTGTATTTGTGTAAGATAATGTTGATTCATCTTTGGATGTTTTTACTAGTCACAAAATATTTAACTTCAATTCAATTGTTTTCGAGGAAGGGTTTTTTATGATCTTAATTCACAGTTTTGGAAAAGAATGATGTGTTACTTTAAAGCTTCAATAATTTTACTCTACCTGCACTGTTGCACATCCCGCACCTGTAGCATATACAAACACTTTGGTAGGAAGTGACGGAAGTGGCAATCTTTGTGACTCAGTTTCCGGCCTCAACTCCAAAGTATCCGTTAATTCCATTCCGGATGTCGCCAACGACAGTGTAAGACTCCTGTGAGGGTCGTGGGCCAGTTTTGTAAACATACAGAATGCCTTGATTGCAGTAAAAATCAACTGGAATTTTAAAGAAACACACATCAAGAATAAAACAAATACAAAATAAAACGGAATTTGCAGATTGTTTCTCTGGATTAAATATGTTTTAAAAATAATAGATATAAAAAAGTCCTAATTAATTTTAAAAAATAATACAGACCTAATGAATAATAATTATAGTCTATATAGTGACAATCTTCATTATGTATTATATTAATTAATGGTAATAACTAATACTAAATTTGAATTATTGAGTTTATTTAAAAGAAGCTAACTATTTAAGAAGAGTTATACTCATGCCAGGATCAAACGAATGGGGAAGTAAAAGTCTTTTTTTAGTTTATAGAAATAAGTTGTTTATTAATTGATTTTTAAATTATTATATTAATAAAAACATAAAACCATAACGGTCTTTTTAAAATGTAAGTAATCTTACCTCGGTATGTCTGTCGAGCACATGGGATCTGTAGAATAGATAGCGTGCGACCGGCTCAGCTGATTTCAAGTCTTGTTTAAGGGTATAAGCCATCAGTGTGTACAAAGAAGCCTTATATTCTTTCATACTTGCTATAATCAGAAAGTAAATATTGTTTATAATTCATGTGATATGTTGAATTAAGTAACTGAAATGCATAAAGAAGAATATAAGAGCATTGCAAAAAAAGACAAGGGTTAGTAATTACACATTATGTAAATGTATTCCTAGTGTTTTAGCTTTTAAACGTAAGAAGGTTATGGTAGCCACTAGTTAGTGTAATTTGTAAAAGATAAAATTTTTTCCATTGATAGAAATTCGTTCTTATTATAGATAAAAATTATCTGATATTTTTAGTAATCATTCTTATTAATAAAAATACTTTTTACGTACATGTTCGTTTGGAAAATATTTTAAATATTCGTAATTTGAGACAAAATTTTCTACACCCCAAAAATGCCGTAACAACATTATCAGATTTTCGATTATTTACAAAAAAAACATGCACTTTAGCCTTAATTTTTCTACTATGCATAGGTACTAGCTGCGGTTTTCTTCATCACATATTCTAAAGAAACAGTATCTTACAACTTATCGAACAATTCTATACCTAGAATTATATAAATTGTAAATGCAAATACACTCACTGATAACGACAGGTTTGTTAGTTTGAGCAGTTCCTTCTTCATACAACCAGTCAGAATTGTCTGGAGGCCGAGGCCAGCCAAAGTCTCCTTCTTCATTGGTCGATACATTCCTCAGCCTATCCATCGCCACGTAGGCCATATCGCTTTTCGTAAGTACCAATCCGTAATCGAGCATCGCTAAGGCCGTCGCGTCCATAGATCTATAAACGTTGCGTTCTAGAAAGAAACGCGCTTTGAGGACACTGTCATTATCTCCCTGAAACAATAAACGATATGAAACCATGATGTAACAATTTGATTACAATTTATTACAATTTGATTACACTATACTGTTAAAGTATTAGTTAAAAAAAAAATTGGTTTGATTATTTTAACATTTTTTCATTATTTTTATTCATATACAAGGTACAATTATTTTCTATAGCTGCGCCTGTTCATAAAAATTGAGTTTATAATACAGTACACAGTAGAATACACAGTAGACTATTTATTAGGAATATACTGTGGTTGAATTTAATAATAAATACATAAATACCTCTTAACCACAAACTTTCTTTATTTTACCGTTATGTACATTTCAGTTATCAAGTAACCATCCTCAGAGGGATAACATTCAAAGACTCTCTGTATGTTATCCCTCTGAGTATGGTTACTTGGTAACTGAAATGTACATAAGGGTAAAATACAATGAAACCTATGCATACTCAAGTTTTTCATGGAGACTCACTACTCAATTTTTATTCCTAATTGACAATAATTGTTATAAAGCAAAACAAATTTTATTAAAAAAAGAGATATTTGAAATTAAACTTCAGCGATTCACTTAGCTCTATTGTTTTTTTTTCATAAAACTTTTAACCATTTTCAATTGATTCCTTAAACTCACAACTTTTTAATTAAAAAAATACGTACTTCGCTCTCTATGCCAATCTCCATCAATGTCGCTATACTCTCCACGGTCATCTGTATGCGATAACTCAGCTCAGTCATGTTGTCCATGTTTAGATCCAAAGGGTTGCCAACAAAGTAACCGTCTGGGCTCTGTCTATTCCTAATCCACACTTTAATTGCAGTCAGTAGTTGAGTGTCCACCTCTACGTAGGACTGAGCCTTGGCAAGCGCTTGCAGGACTTGCAGAGTTCCCCTGGGATAAATGCAGAGTATAGTAGTCATATTGAATAAGTTTTCATTTTAGTGCAGCTTCGCAATTATAAATATAATATTTGATTGACTTACGTAACAAATTTTCACTTACCGTAAAATGTTTCCTAGTCCTATGTAGCAGCTATATATATATATATATATATATATATATATATATATATATATATATATATATATATATATATATATATCTTATAATACGAATCGTTGTTCTGAGAACTGACTGAGAATCAACGAAGAGTCGAAACTATAAAAGGTAGAGACTTAAAAATTTCAGCATATCTTCCGTTCATACCACAGAAGCATACTAACAAAAGATTTTACAAAATGTTGATTTTAAAGGGTAAAATTGCAAAATTCCATGAAAAGTATATATCGCACAGAGAAAATATAATTTCAGAGACTATGTCTGTTCTACAATTAGTACTTCTTACGATGAAACAGCCCAGCCCTAGATGTTTATATTCATACAAAGTGACAATATTAAACGACTGCGGCGAAGCCTCGACGTGGGCGCTTGTTGTTAATATTATTAAAGGTGGCTTTTCAAGTAAATTAGGTTAAATTAAGTAATAAGTTTGTGCAATATAATTAGTGCTGTACTCAACATTTATCCAATCATATTGCAGATTCTATTCGTCTAAATGTAATAATATATTGGGAATGTTTTTACTAATAAATATTTGATCTAGAAAACGAAAAAAAACTGATAAACCTAAGACCAATTACTATTAAACACCCGTAATACCTTCAACTGGTTTTTCTCTAATTGTCTATTATATCATTGTAGTAAGTGATAAATCTAAAGTAAGAGTAAATTAAGGCTAAGTAAATTACGCCTGATTAACTGTAATTTAATACTTATATTTTTAAATTCTTATAAAAATCTTCTGTTTAAATGAGGGGGGTCTAAACTTCGTGTTATTTATATCCTTTAGCATATAAATGGCTGGAATTATACAGCAATACTAAAGCATACCATCCGTTATAAGTACTCTTTATAAATATAAAGTTTAAGTCACTAATATGTCACTATATTTATATGGGTAAACGTATTTGAATACATATAACTGTTGAAGCTCTATATAGAAAGTAACAACATAAACGTCTTAAAACAGTTATTCCTAGAAATACATCATCACAAAGTTATATCAAATTATGTTAGCCTATACTCGTTATTAGGCCTATACACATGTATTGTAACACGAGTTATTGTATATACATATATATATATATATATATATATATATATATATATATATATATTTATACTGGATTATGTTGTGAATCAAATTGAAAAATCTTACTAGAAAACTACCATACATTTTTATGATTATTTATCCAATCAGAACTATACAATAAAGTTTTTACTTCAAAAATAAAAAAATTAAAATATGTTAAGCAAGTGAATGTATTTCCTTTACAAATTATATGTTCTATTAAATTTTATAATTATATACAAAATAAATAGCTTTTAGAATGGGTCATTTTATTTTTACAAATAGTGTATTTTCTTTCACTACAAAACACAAATAAACGGGCTTACCAAAAACTGGGCACATTTTGATGGTCGCCGAAGGAGCTGTCGTTCAATCGAAAAGCGAGTAGGTTTTGTATACGTTCACTCAGCACGTGAAGAAAATCTGTAGACTTGCCAAGATTAGACGTGTTGAACACCAGGGGTGCAATGTTTGCTACAGCTGTCCCTAAGCTGTAATTTTATTTTACGAGAAATAGTTAGAAAATCGTACAATATCTGTATGATAATATGTTATTTATAATAGATATAACATTTTGAAACAAATAGTTGCAATTGTTTAAGGTATTTAAGATAAATTATTTGTTATATTGTTTTAAAATAGCGTCACCTAGGTCACTTCCTACTGTGACTAAGTAAAAATTTCAAATTATGAATTAATTAAATACATTTTTCTAACTACTAAGACACCTTAGACAAATAATGAATACATAATTTCGAAAGACATCTGTTTCACTGACCAGACTACCGTTGTGTTGACGATGTATAGGTCTATAGTTTGAAAGTTTTTCAAGTTTACTCGAAAGATATACCTAGATAAAACCTTGTTTTATAAATTGTTTTTTCCCTGTGTGATAATAAATTAGATTTAACCATGTTCTAATGCCTTGATCCCATCTAGAAAAGTAGATTCCTCTAGGGTTCTGTCAGTCGGAATAAAACAAATTCAGTTTCTGTAAATGTTGCAACCACTTTTAGGACATTCTAGGACTGATTAACCGTTCTAAGCAGTAGCACCCATGTAACAGATAATGTTTTTTACTTCCAATTCCAGTAATATAATGTTACATGCCCATTCAGATGACATCCCTACACATTCACCAAAATCTCATCTTCAAGCACGACAGTCTATGATCATTTTACGAACTTTTTCAATAGTTTCTGCCGTATTTCGACATCTTGACTGAACACTGTGTGGATCCTTAGCTAACCTGCCCCGACAGACAGACACACACACACACACACACACACACACACACACACACACACACACACACACACACACACACACACACACACACACACACATACACACACAAACATACACACACACACACACACACACACACACACACATACACACACACATGTGGAATGTAATGTACAACGGTCTCCTTGAAGTGAAGATCCCGAGAATGGTATCGCAGGTCGCGTTTGCAGACGATGTCGCCCTGGTGATTGTGGGAAAGTTCCTGGAGGACATACAAAACCTGTTTAACGAAACATTCAGGAAATATGCCGACTGGATGAGGGAAGCAGGACTCAAGATGGCAATGCATAAGACAGAGGCAGTGCTCATAACTAGCAGGAAGAAAAGGGAAACAATTACACTGCAAGTTGGGGAGCATGTGGTTGAGTCCAAGGCGTCAGTACGATACTTAGGAGTAATGATAGATGCACGTCTGAACTTCAAGGATCAAGTAGTGCATGCCAGCTCCAGGGCGGCTGCAGTTGGAGGAGCATTATCCCGCATCATGCCGAATGTGGGTGGTCCTAAACCAAGAAGATGAGCGCTCCTTGGGTCAGTTGTGAAATCAATACTGACCTATGGTATTGCCATTTGAGCAAAGGCACTAGAGCTACAAGAATGCCAAAGAAGAATATACCCAGTTGGCCGGCAAATGGCATTAAGGATCACCAGCGCGTTTAGGACTGTCTCTAGGGACGCTGCTCACGTGATCTCGGGACTACTGCCGATCGAGATTATTGCAGAGGAATATAGGAGACGGTATCGGCGAAGAACCCGATAACCGGTGGAGGCAAAAGATTCCAGAACAAGGGAAAGGGAGAAGAGCCTACAACGATGGCAAGTGGAGTGGGATGGTTCAGAAAGGGGCAGGTGGACCCACCAGCTCATCCCACGGATAGCGGAATGGACCAACTGTCAGCACGGTGATCCCAACTACTACCTGACACAGCTACTTACTGGACATGGATGCTTTCGAAAATACTTATATAAGTATAAGCAAGAGGACTCACCGAATTTCCCAGTATAACATGGAGCAGAAGAGGCCGCGTGGCATGTGTTCTTCACATGATTTGACCCACAACGAAGAGAATTCGAAAGGCTAACCAACGTGGCGATTACGCCAGAAAATTTAGTAGAGCAAATGTCCGCATCAGAAGCTATATGGAACGCCACAACGGACTTCACCAGAGAACTGATTACAGAACTGGGGAAGGAAGAAAAGAAAAGGAAAGTACACCCAGCTAATAGTTAGTGGGGGACGTAGGGAAGGAAAAAGATGGGAGAGCGTAAGCGCTAATGCCGCCCCGTGAAGTAGTGCCTAGCGGCGTTCCCGCGGGGAATTAAGGGTTTTGGAAAGAAGAGAAGGGGGGGTTTTATAGTCGGTAGGCGTGACACTACCCATAACATCGGGTGTCTTTTGAAGATCTTTCCCCCACCTCCTAAAAAAAAAAAAAAAAAAGGAAATAAGTGGTAAGGTAGTATTTTATAATCCGATTTCATTTCAGTAAATCCATTACCCTGCTTATTGTCCATGAATAAAAACTTTCAGTAATTCTGAAGACATCCTCTTTCCCAAATACATAAATCCTGATTCTATAAAAGACTGTAGTTTACTTCTTCTTGACGTTTACTACCCGAAACGTTTAACCTCATTATTACCAATCGAAGGAGATGCAAAACGATATCCTGATCTCCATTTAGAATCATTAATTTTTTTTTCTGAAATGATCTAAGGATGTTTAATATTCTAATGTCTGTTTTAACTTTAGTTGATAGCAAATAATTTAATCTATAATAATCTGATTTTAATTTAAATATTTTGCAAAAAAAATGTTGTATCATTAATTAATTAAATGGTTTACAGCTTTCTGAGGAAATACCCTCAAGATTCAACACCGATTAGGTAGACATTAACACCAGTTTGGAACTATATTGGAACTTTATTGTTGTCTTTGTACTATATATTCCCAAGAATCCATATTGTTAGAATTCTCTCGGAAAAAGATATTTATTTTCTCTGTATTTCCAATGCAACTTTGTGAATAAGTACCTGACTCAGTTAAATGTGCACTTGAAGCTGCTCACGATGTATAATATAGAAGAATAAATATTACTAAAATAATTTCTAATCATTTTCTGTTATATTTTACAAACTATTTTAGAAAAGAATATAAAACACATTTAGACTAATATATGATTTACCTGCTATACTCCGAGTTCGAGTCAGGCACGTTTTGCAAGATGGACGATAGAGATAATCCCCCGTTGACTAAGAGTGTCCCTGATTCTGAGCCTGGTAGAACCGACCTCGGCACATCCAAGTGTAGTACTTGCGAGAACCCTGCCTCATCGTTGTAGTTCCAAATTCTACGAGAAAATATACAGAGTTTAAACTATTATTCCAGTGTACACAAGAAAGTAATGAATGTACCATTGATGTATTTTTGGTGCAAATAAATATTTACATATTTTTAATATTCTCAGATTTGTTTTTATAAAATTAAATTTCAAAGTAAGTATTAAGGCCTACTAAGTATGAAAGATATCTGTGCTGTCTTTAAGTCTAAAGTTTTTACACTGAAGTTGAAAACTTTATATCATTTGTGTATTAAGTAAAAAGCATCATATTTTATGATCAATGAAGTAAACATAATTGTATAACATATTCATATATATATATATATATATATATATATATATATATATATATATATATATATATTTTCAGTACACTATTTCCTGTGTTAAAAAGTGTAGATTTTATGTATAGTTTTATTAAGTGTATAAATAAGTTCTTTACTGATTCTATAGTCGCAAAATTAAACAATTAAACTTAGGTATCTAAAATACTTATAATAATAAATCAATAGAACACAAGAGATAATTAATTTTTCTTTAATTTTGAAACATTTTACATAATATTTATTAATTTGTGTTATGTTTATTTAACCAAAATCTTATGTTTATAATTACTCGCAAAATGAAAGTGTTGACATTCTGTCATTGTAAAAAAATTAAAAGCCTAATTTTAAAATGTCTTTTAAACTTCCTAAGTCTATATAATCAATGCTATAGATTTAAGAAATGCTGTACTTCTGCGTCTATATAATCAATGCAATAGGTTTAAGATATGCTGTATTTCTGCGTCTATAATCAATGCTATATGCTTGAGACATTGTATTTCTGTAATGGTACATAGAAATTGATTACCTGAAATCCGCCTGCTCCCGCCAGGTAGAAGCAAATCCGACGAAAGATACTCTAATTTTCTTTTCGAGTTTCCATTTCAGAATCGTGTTCGTGTGGAAAACAAAACCGGTTCCGACGGATATAGAACCGCTCTCCCAACTCACCCAGAAAGTCCTGCTCGCATCAGATGAGAGGATATCTGGTGTTTTGGCGCTAGTGAGATGAACACCATAACCTGAGGAAAATTCGGAGTTTGACTTACCGTTTTTTTTTTAAAATTTGTTGAGGATAAGAAATAAAAAAAGCTGTAACATTGTGGCAAAAACTAAATTGTATCTTACATTGTAGTTAATAATTCATATATATAAACTTATTGTAAATTCTAGTTTAGATTCTACATTATGCTAATAAGAAAACATATCGTCATAAGATTCCAAGGATTACTGTGAATAATTTAGACTAATTTACAACCAATATCATAACTGTATTACGGCACTGGTATTTTTAAAGCTAATATGGATGCTCCCTTAATTAACTTACATATTAAATCTATATTAGCGACCCCTAGCGATGTATTTAATAACGCGTGCAGATCAACCAAACATTAGATTTACCATTTAGGGTAATTAATAACTCGACAGACTGGGTTGACACTTGAACCTTAAAGTGAGCTTAACGACGATAAAAGTCATCCTCATCAAGGATAAATCTTTCATACTTGTAAAAAAGAATGCTTGCTAGTAAAGCATATGCAAAAACTGTGGGTAATTTTATGTTTGGCTTTCGAGAGAAGGTATTAAATTTGGATGAATCACCTATTTCGAACATTTTACCTACGTTTAGTTAAATTCTTAATTTAATATTCGGCACTCCAAAAACAGATTTCAGGTGTTTTACAGTACTAAGTGCAATAGCTTTGTTCTAACGTCATGGTTAACTCTCAGACTTAATCGTCAATTTTATTATTACAATAAATGTGTTTCCTAAGCCCAGGTGTTTTACTCAGTTGTAATTATTATGTTAAAAAGTATAAAGTTTTGTGTCAAATACCAGAAAGGTCGTTTGGAAAAAATTATATTTTGTAAAATGTTGGAAATAATATTAGAATTCCGTTACGCTCGTACTAGGGATTTAAAGACCAAGAATAATGTCATTTCTTACCGAAAGGGTATTTTTTTTAAAGAACACCCAGAAGAATAGCTAATATTGTCTATATTCATAGAACTATTTAAGTAGACCAACATTTTATTCAAAATTTAATTTCGATACTTTTAAAGATACAAATGGATGAATGAAATAATTTACTTTTTATTTTTAGAATTCTTGTTTTAACAATAATTCCTCATAGCATTGGTTTTTCAATAACCATTTCTTTCTACAGCCATGTTTCGTGGTATTTTCTTATCTTCTATTCTCACATTGCATTTGGCCATTTTTATAAATATCCTCTGGTTTTTATTTTAATCTGTGGTAGCTTTCAGGGATTAAATTACCGGTCCTATGTTTTTTTTATCATCCTCTTTTACCAAACTCGCCTTTATTAAAAATTATTTATTATTTTTGTGAGGATCTAAAGATCACCTAGTTTAAAATTAACTTTTGTAGCATGTTTTTAGGCGTTTTAATGAATTAACATTAACAAAGTTTATTATATAAAAAATGTTTTTCAAGAGGTATAATTTCATTCTGTCTAAGCCAGCGACCAACTGGACAAGAATAGCTGAGGTCGATGACGCTCGTGACCTAATCAAACAATGTTCGATCGTACTTATTTACGATCTAAAACCATGTGGAGCAATGTTATACTAACTGCTATAGTCCACTCTTATTACATTTAAAATTAACTATTATATTTATCTGATTTAACACGTTGGCAAAATCAGCTCAATATCCCAAATCCTTATTTAAAAGAAGTGAGTAATTAAGTAAATTATTCATTAAAAACAAATAAAAACATACACAAAACTCCCAAATTAGTCATTTATTTACTCATACGCGTTTCAATGACCAAGTCATCATCATCAGTGAGTGTTACTACCTCAAACTCTAACTTACAACTCAATTTTTGAGTTTTGTGAATGTTTTTATTTGTTTTTAACATAACCTCACAAGCTAAGCTCAAAGAATATTTATTTAAATTATTCATTATTAATAATATGGAAGTAGCTATTTGATAAGTGAGTTATAAACCTAAAGTCTTGTTATAGGAAGTTGCTTGATGTAATCATCTTGAGTTCACTGATAAAACTAATTTTAAAAATACTTAACTAACTGAATACGTAATTGCTTACTTGCTGACGCGTCTACAGTAGAGGGTTAGCTTCGTAAAAGGAGCGAATGTTTTGAAACGTGTAAAATATTCCGGGTAACGGTGGAATGTTTTTTCGCGTATCTTTTTAATCATGAAATTCGGAGGGTAATTTTTTTTTATAATAATAATAATTATTATTTTTTAAAATGGATCTGTATAGACTGTAGTTATGATTACGTGTCCAGTTTATTATACGTGATTACGTATTTTTATTATGATTACATGTCCATAATTGTAGTCCTACGTTTTACCATTTTTGTTAATTTTTTTTATTGTTTAATCAATGTGACTATAAATCGGTAAGAAAAAGGTAACGAAAACCTCAATTTATTTTATAGTGTCTATCTGAATGTGACCAAAGGTTGAGAGAGCCTGTTAGAGATAAATAGCTGTCTTCAGAGTTGTACCATTTTATAAATACAACACTTCTGTGATTCAATCATCTCACCGTGCTTTCCTTTAGAGATGTACGACGAGGAGTCTTCACTGTCTCCCAGAACTACGCTGTACATCTGTTGGTTAACAGTCTGCTGGCCACTGAGCGCTATAGTCACACCGCCTCCGGATCTAGCTTCAAAAACAATGCCTTCGCGATTTCTTGGCGCCGTAATGAATTCGTAGTGAAAGTTGTTGTTGGGCGAAACAATCATCTTTTCTGAAAAAGGGTAGTATAACTCAGAGACAATGTAAACGTATATAAATTGAGACTTTTAAATATCAAACTATGAATAAAATAGTATGAGTTCAACTCATTTCCAATATAAACAACATTATTTTATACCTAATCTTCTATATTTGGCAGTTTATATATATATATATATATATATATATATATATATATATATATTTGTAGCTGTACAAAACTGTTTTCTTGTATTCACTTATCACTTTCACAAGTGATACAACACAAACAAGAATCTTACTTGGTATTTATGCGAGTTAACTTTCAAAGACTCGTCTTGTCTCCATCATCGAGCATACTGCCGGAGGTTGTAGTAGACTGCGGTTGTGTGGAACTCCCGTTGTCACGAGGTGTGGTGTACTGTTATGTTCCATTTTCGGTTTCACTGCACTGTGCGAGTCTTTTAAGTTTGTTTTGGGGTTAGTTTTGTCTATTAGGTTGAATAATTTATAGTTTTTTGATTTTATTTGTATTTGTTCGTTATTGATATTATTTTTATGTTTTTAGATTTGTTGTTCCTAGATTGTCATTTTGAGGCCTTTTTGAACTTTTTTTTATTATGTGTACGTTTTTTAATGTGGGGAATGTGTGTTTGCTTTTGATGGCTTGTTTGGCTAAGTTTGAGTTGTAAGTTTCAGGTTTAATGTATGCATTGAGGTGTTTTTGATATCTGTCTTTTAATTTCTTTTTTGTTTGGCCCTTGTATATTTTATTGCACTTTGGGCATTCGATTTTGTATATTCCATAATTAAGTGTGGGACATATTTTTTCCGGTTGGTTTATTTTATTGATTATGATTCCTGTGTTTTTGTAAGCTATGTTAATATTATTATATTTTAGTGTTTTTTTTTTGTTATTCCTTTTATGTTAAACTATTGTTATTCCACACAAACCATTATTACAATACCAAACCACTCCAACCACCGCCCACAACATAAAATGGCTGCTTATAAGTCACTCTTACACAGAATGCTAAAACAGTCTCTAAATAAGGCAGAAAAAACCAAAGAAAAACAAATAATATATCAAATAGCCCAAAAAATGGATACAATAAAAAAAACTATAGATAAATTAGAATTTAAAATAATAAATAAATTAAAACAACCTAAAATCGTACCACAAACAACAAAAAAATGTCCACATTCACATATACAGGGTACAACATAAAAGGAATAACTAAAAAACTAAAAAATTATAATATTAACATAGCTTACAAAAACACAGGAAACATAATAAACCAACCGGACAAAATATATCCTACACGTAATAATGGAATATACAAAATCGAATGCCCAGACTGCAATAAAATATATATACATATGCCAAACAAAAAAGAAATTAAAAAGACAGATATCAAAAACACCGCAATGCATACACTAAACCTGAAACTTATAATTTAAACTTAGCCACACACGCCATCAAAAACAAACATACATTCCACACATTAAAAAACGTAAACCTAATAAAAAAAAGTTCAAAAAGGCCTCGAAACGACAATCTCGGAACAACTACAAATCCATAAACATAAAAATATTATCATTAACGAACAAATATAAATAAGATAAAAAACCAATAAATTATTCGACCTAATTGACAAAATTAACCCCAAAACAAACTTAAAAGACTTGCACAGTGCAGTGAATCTGAAAATAGAACATAACGGTACACCACACCTTGACAACGGGAATTCCACACAGCCGCAATATACTACAACCCCCTGCAGTATGCTCGATATGGAGACAAGACCAGTTTTTGAAAGTTAACTCGCATAAATACCAAGCAAGATTCTTGTTTAAGTACATAAAGTGAAAATGATACATACATATATACATATATATATATATATATATATATATATATGTATATATATATATATATATATATATATATACAAACACACTCGTATATATGTGTATATATGCCTATATAAAGTACACACACACACACACACACACACACACACACACATTTATGTTTTACTATTTATTAGGAATATACTGTGGTTGAATTTAATAATAAATACACAAAAACCTCTTGACCACAAAAATTATTTATTTTACCCAAATTGTCAGTTACCAAGTTACCATCCTCAGAGGGATAACATACACATACTGGTTTTACAGTCTTTGTATGTTATCCCTCTGAGGATCTCTGAGGATGGCTACTTGGTAACTGATATGTACATGAGGTTAAAATCAAGGAAGTTTGTGGACAAGAGGTTTTTGTGTATTTATTATTAGTTTTGTTTTAATTTACATCATAAACATCTTTTTAATACTTACTTCATAGTTTCAAAACCGTTGTAGCATTCTGATTTAATTTTTTATTTTACGTTAGAAATAAATATGTGTCTGGTATTCTAACGTTACTTCTTAACACTTATAATATATAATATTGTTTAATCAATATAAATAAATTGGTCCATAATATATAAATATTATTTCAAGGGAGTCTGATTTAGATGATTCAATATTATTTTATTAGTTTTAGTATAAAACGTTCCCTGCTATAGATATGGTAATGTATCATAAATTGCTGTAAAAGTTATAATAAACTATCATTGACGAATATTCATACATTACTTTCGGTTTATGTAAAATAATGTATTTGATTTCATAACTTGTTGAGCATATACTCGAAAACAGTGGATTTCTTAGGGTTATTATTTTAATAAACGACATTGAAACTAACGTCCTTGGAAATTGATGTGTTTTTGAAAAATGTTTTATCTGCCTATTAAGGTAAAAACAGTACAAAAATAGAATTTCAATGTCAAACTAAAGAATAAAAACATGTGGCTTTATTCTCTATATTACCTATTAACACATGTTAATGTTTGCTAATGCTTTGTATAACACAATACCAAAAACCTTATTTTTATAAACAACAGCTGCCTAATCTAATTTTAACTGTATCAGCTGTATCATGATCTGCGTTCTTTTTATCAACTCTCTACTTTTAAAATTACTTTTCCTTTTAGTATTTTTTCATACAATGAGTATTTAATTCACATTATATTATAAATTTTAATTTACATATAAATAATAATATCTAATGGCTCATACCACAAATTTAGTATATTACAAATATTTGGGAAAATTTAACTTTGTATTTCGAAAATAAAAAATCATCATACGCGTTTCAATGATAATTTGTGATCATCCTCAGTGATGATTTACAAATTAAACCTTTTGAAAAAACTAATTTTATAAACTAATTGAAAAAATTGAAACTTTATATTTATGCTGAGGATGACGACAAATTGTCATTGAAACGCGTATGATAATAAAGTTTTTGTGAGTTGTAGCATATTTGTTCTTTTATTTATCGCTATTTATATTTCTCTTACAATATCGTTTACAACTAAGTAGTTTTCATATGTTTTTAATATTAATTTTTAGTTAATATGATATTAGAAGCTAGAGTTTTAGTCTTACCGGTGCCGTAACTCCAAACCGTTCATTTTATATTCGTAAATAGAGTTCCGGTGGACAGCCGTCAAGTAGGCTGTTTGTTACTCATGGATAATAGACCATACAAAAAAAAGATATTCATGAATAATTATAATTAATAACATTATAGATGGTTAAAATCTTTGTCCGAATAGGATTCGTAAAACTAAGTTTAAAGGAATTTAAAGATGGTATTTTTTAATTTTACGTAGTTCTCATGAACATTCTATATTCTGGTAAATGTACTTACCATTAGCGCAAAAATATGCGCTCTCTGTGTGCGTGCGCAAGAGGCCCTCACTGTACACAGAAATTTCAGCTGACTGTATCACAGAACCCACAAGGCTGTGGTTCCCTTGATGGTTTGTGTTTCCACCAGCGGCTTGACAAGTGTCGCTTATAAAAGCCGATACTTCCACTGAAATTAGAAAAAAAAATTAAATTCATTTAGTGAATAATTAATTTATAAAATACTCGTAATTTACTTTAAATAATAAATTATTTGTCTTGTAAAATCTTAACGCAGACACTTTTTCACGCGTTTCATAAGACAGATTTTAGGCCGGAGATTATTTTTAGGCTTAACCGTGTATATTTTAGATTACTAATAAGTGATTTTATTATACCTAATGCTATATATATTGTCAGATTCTACAGTTAAACTGTTTACCTGGGTTTTCCTATATTTCAAATTATTACCTTTCTTTCATTAAATATATGTATATATATATATATATATATATATATATATATATATATATATATATATATGTCTTTAAATATTGAAATTACGAAAAGTCCTCCAAAGTTAAAAACGTTTGTATTTACCTATATGTTTTGCATTTTCGACGGTGATAGTCATAAACTTACATTTTGCATCATACATTTGGTGTTGTACATTAAGGACTAATCCTACATTTATTTTTAACAAATTTTTTATATTTGAGGAATATACGTATGATCTATAAAGAGAAGAAAATTCAAAGGCCCAGAGAGAAAACAGTATGTACATACACCTTATATATACTTCTGAAGAAGACAAAACATAAATCGTTATAAAGTGAATTGTTCAATAAATATCAATGTTGTATCTAATTTCTTTTCTAATATGCCAACTTTATTCTGGAACGTTTTGCAAAAAATCTACATTTTCTTACAATTTATATAATTTAAGTGGATTAGGAGTGTGTGTTTTACTTATGTTTAAAATTTACTTGTTTGGTTTAGTTATTGTGATTGGTGGAAAAAACTCAACACGCCGAAAGAAAATGCAAATTTTTATCACCATTTTCTCTATCTACCATAACAAAAAATCCCATTCGTTTACACCCAAGGCTAATTTACTATTTTTGTCATTAGTTTATTTTAAAATACTAGATGGTGCATAAACTCGAGTCTCTCACATAATTGAGTTTTATAGTTCAATTAGTACACAAAGTTTCTATTTATAAAATTAGTATGAATGCCATTTTATTATCTAAGAATATTTAAACAAATTTAGATATTGTTTTATTAAATTTATAAATTAAGTAAGAAATGCTCATTTTCCGAGTTAACACCCTGAAATAGAACGTTTTTCCTTTTACATATATAATCTAAGGGATAAAATATAAGCATAAACACCAAGAATTAGTATTCGAAATATTAGATATAAAATTAAGTGTTGAAATAAAGATAATAATTACAAAAATGAAGCCGAAAACATGTTTAAAAATAAAACACTTCAGGCTAGTAATTTAATAAAACAACGATGAAAACAATCGTAATAGAACGATATGTTATTAAAGTACAAATCAAAACAGATCATCCAAGAGTGTGAACTATTATTTCATGTCCTCCCTATATATATATATATATATATATATATATATATATATATATATATATGTAAATATGTATCTTGTTTAAATTTTCAGTCCTTATGAAAATACTTTTTTTTAATCCTGACAAGTTCAAATATATTTTTTTAACTCGTAGGTGATGGCTCTTGAACCGTTTTTGCAGATAATAATTCAATAACTGTATTTGGCTAATCAATTTTATTAATGAATTTCACTTTCTATTTTGCTACTTAATTTTGCGTTTTTGTCATATAAGTAAACATGGTTGTATTAACTGTAATTATTTATTAAAAATAACTACAATAAAAACTTTCTTGTAGATCTAAGTAGGAATTTAAATTACTTAATTTTTTTCTTGTTTAAATAAAAACTTGCAGTGCATTGTTAATTTCATAGGGCTTGGAAAGGTAGACTAAAACATCTTGGAAAACATGGAATTATAAACAATATATTAGAGAGTGTGTGTGGGCGCATGTGTCTACAACAGTTAAAACTATGTGGGCCTACATATTGGATTCATTTCTTTTTTTTTAATTTCTCACTATGAAAATATTAATCATTGTATTCGATACATTTCAATTGAAAAATGAAATAATTTACTTTTTAATTAGACATTTAAAATAACTTCAAATATTGTAACAGTTACCTGACATGTTTTTAATCCCTGGGCTTGTTGCTATTAACCTGACAACAAGGGAAGTGGCACCTTGTGGTCCAAGGCGCAATTTTTCGGCCACAAAAGGTTGGTTCACACCTCCAAAATGTGCCCCTTCATTTAGCGATAATAAAGCGTTGACCTGATAATTAAAACAAATTAGTGATGGAGTTATATTTGACGTAAATATTATGATAAGTTACATAACATAGAAAACACATCAGAAAACCAGAATTACACAAATGCAATACATATACCTTATAGTAGTGATATGAATATAAACCAATCATAATTACTTATATGCTATAATATACCACACAAAAATTTGTCAATAACCTAAACTTAAATAAATATGTAAGCTATTAATAAATTAGGTTACTTATAGGCTAAATAGATATAAGTTAGGTAAATATTTGAAAATAGACCTTCATTAAAAATCATTTGTATACGTAATATAAAATGTAAAATCTCAATTTATTTTCACAATATAATTCAGTTTATTGAAGGGAGATCTTCACCTATAATTTGTACAAGTTTTACAGTTTTATAGTATTTTAAATTATGACGTATGATTGATTTAGTTACAACTTTCTGTTTAAAGCATTACAGTAATTTAAATAACAGAGTCTGAAAATTTACTACCAGAGCGCTCTTCTAGTCATTACTTCTCTTTCAGAAAAAGGAATTAATTTACATAGGATCGTTAAAAATACAGAAGACACTTGCTTACAAAAAACGCATGTAATCAACCAAACTTATTCCTTTTCCTAAAAGGGTTCCTAATTCTATTCCTTTTCAATCTTCTGTTGTTTTTAACAAATGCTTTTAGGTCTGAGTAGTTGTTACAGCATAATATTAAATTGAACAATTTAAAATATAAGGATGTTTTTAACATTAAATTTGTAAGAAAATATATGCCAAGCCACATTTTAAAAACTGTCCATACGTTTAGTTTTGACACCTTATATGATTTAGGGTTTGTAGAAAAAATGTTCTTTGATTTTAAAAATTTACACCTAAAGAATAATAGACCTATATTTAATCGGTTAAACATTTTTTTCTTTCATTTGCCGGTTTTATGCAATGGTAACAAATACAAGTTACGGGATACGTATTTACACCAATATAATTATAAATAGAAAATTTATTGGGTTTATATTAAATTGTTCAAGTACCCAGTAGAAGAAAGAAATATATGTCTTTATATTTCAGGGATCTGGCTTAAATCCTACCTAAATGAAGGAAAAAAATAACTTATAGTTTAGGTGTTTGAATTGTTTTTCATATTATCAAATGACATAATTATTTTGTTTATGAATTTGCTAGATATTTTTAATAAACTTGAAGTTAATATTTTACAATAAAGTAAAACGTTTTTAGATGTAAAAAATAGTGTTCCTTGATGGAATTATTAATTAATTGAATTAATTTTAAAAATAAAAGTAACTAAACATCTTATACCTTAAAGGTAATAAATAACAGAAAAATTTAATTCTATAAGACTAGAGCTACGCGGGCACTAGGGCGGCACAACTTGGCGGGCGACCGTTACGGCAATTTTAAAAAGTGAATAGCCTTGAAGCAAATCTGTTTGCGCTCACTTGGCCGCTACTTGGTTCCCCACTTTCCTCCGTTTATAAACGGAGATGAAGAGCTTCAGGACATTTCCGAACGGATGACTCATCGGCACAAATTATTTGGCATATACAAGCCAAAAGACCTCGTGAAACCCGTCTGGTCTTCAAAATGTTTATACAGAATAATTACTATGTTTAGCGTATTAAAAAAGCCTAAAAATTCATCAGCTCAAATAAGACTATTTACAGCGAATATGTAAAATTAATAACTCATGATGATGTGTACACTCACACAAACTGTTTTTGTTGAGAAAAAATACGGTTGATTCATGAGTAGAGAATAGAGAATACTTAATTTATTAAAAATTCAGCCACGTTTCGACAACTATATTGTTCTCCTCATTCAGGCCTACAGGTCATAGACAAAATTAGCTATAGGCCTATCTAAAAAATTCCAATACAAAATTATTATAAAATAAATAGCTAGAATTTCTGCCCTGGAATATTCCCGCCCCGCCTTTCTTCAAAACGTTTTCGATTATAGCCCTTGAGTAAAAGAGGTTGGAGACCCTTGGACAAGACGAATAATTAAACAATATTAACCCCCAGCTCCCAGTATGGTTACTAGTTTGAGTTAACAAGTCACACTTTCGGCCAATAACACCTAATGTTTGGGCTCAAATACACCAACGCCACAACCAAAAAGGTGGTCTAGCGAATTTTTTTTTTAAAGAAATATTATTTGGAATTATACATCCAAATTTCCCACTGAGACCATTCACCCTTGAGAAAGTTTTTTAAAAAAAGCCTGGCAGACTGACTTTTTTATGTTAAACTGTAATTCTATTAAAGGAGATTTAAATTTAATGTCGTTTTAAGATAAGAAAACTATTTTCTAAATTTAAAATTGTCTCACCATCTTAATCTCTGTATTATATATTACTATGAAACCAAATTTTATTATTTTCTGAAAATGGTGACATGTTTAAAACGCAGTTGGAGTGAAGCGCAAACTTGTTTCCCTGCCAGATCCGAATCGTAAGTGCGGATTGCGGGAGTTCCCGTCACCTACCTCAAATAATCCCGTCCGTGCTGTACCGGTTGTATGTGCTGGGCTGTGGTATTGCGCGTTTAGCTTAATATCAGGGAATGAAAAAAACGACCAATTCGTAAATTGTGTTTCATTCATGACACTTACTAAAATCTCTATATACAGACGTCGTATGATAGATGTATACTTTATCAGTAGGTAATTGAACACTTTAGATAAGCCATTTGTAAAACCTACTGAAATGAAACGGTATAAAAGTATTTTTAGGTTGAACTATGTCAAATTTACCTGGGAAGTATAGACTATTGCACATATGTCTCACAGCCAGCTCCATGTGCTACGCCCATCTTTATGTGACAGCCACCTCTTTACGATACTCCCATTTCTATGTGCACGGCCAGCTCTATGGGCACGGCCAACTACATGTACTAAGAAAGGTTTTATGTACTACAGCCAGTTCTATGTACTGATGGTAGTTCTATTTACTACAGTCTGTTCAATGTACTGTAGTCAGTTATATGTACTATGCCAACTATACTGTATGTAATACAGCCAGATCTATGTGCTAAGGTCAGTTCTATTTATTATAGCCAGATCTATGCACTACAGCCAGTTCTATGTATTCCAGCCAGTTGTATGTATTACACCCAGTTCTATATACTACGGCCAGATCTATGTACTAAGGTCAGTTCTATTTATTATAGCCAGATCTATGCACTACAGCCAGTTCTATGTATTCCAGCCAGTTGTATGTACTACAGCCAGTTATATGTACTACGCCCAGTTCTATATGCTACGGCCAGATCTATGTACTAAGGTCAGTTCTATTTATTATAGCCAGATCTATGCACTACAGCCAGTTCTTTTTATTCCAGCCAGTTGTATGTACTACAGCCAGTTATATGTACTACACCCAGTTCTATATGCTACGGCTAGATCTATGTACTAAGGTCAGTTCTATTTATTATAGCCAGTTCTATGCACTACAGCCAGTTCTATGTATTCCAGCCAGTTGTATGTACTACAGCCAGTTATATGTACTACACCCAGTTCTATATGCTACGGCCAGATCTATGTACTAAGGTTAGTTCTATTTATTATAGTAAGATCTATGCACTACAGCCAGTTCTAAGAATTCCAGTCAGTTATATGTACTGCAGCCAGTTTCATGTGCTACGGCCTGTTCTATTAACTACGGCCAGTTTTATGTGCTACAGGCAATTCTATGTGATACGGTAAGCTATATGTGCTACGGTAAGTTCTATCTGCTTCAGCCAGTTCTATGTGCTTCGAGAAGTTCTATGTGCTAAGGCAACTCCTATGCGCTACGGCAAGTTGTATGTGCTACGGCTAGTTTTATGTACAACACCCAGTTCTATGTGCTATGGGCAGTTCTATGTGCTACAGCCAGTTCTACGTGCTACGGAAAGCTCTATGTGTTACGGCAAATTCTATGTGCTACGGCCAGTTCTATATGCTACTAACCAGCTCTATGTGCTACAGCCAGTTCTATGTGTTATGGCCAGTTCTATGTGCTACCGCCCGTTACATGTACTACAGCCTGTTCTATGTGCTACGGGCAGTCGTATATGCTACGGTAAGTTCTTTGCTCTATGGCCAGTTCTATGTTTTACAGTCAGTTCTATTTGATACGGGCAGTTCTAGTTGCAACGCAAGTTGTATGTGCTACGGGCAGTTCTATGTGCTAAGGGAACCTATGTAAACCTACTTAAGACGAAATCAATGAAACGACTTAGATATTTAAACGTCGAAGCTCTACAGATCTAATTTGTTTGTCTAGATTCCGTCGCTGGCAACGGGTAAATTTGAACAGGAAATGTTACTTTTGTAAAAATAAACGATGCTTTTCCGTTTCTTCGAAAATCTCACCAGTGGCAGTTTGGCTCACTAAATAAACGGAATTTAAATTTTTAAATAAAAGTAATATCACGCTTCTTTACTTCAGTGACGAAAGAGAGATCGAATATAATTCGTAAGTAAAGTTATTTCATATCTTTCCATTCTTTCAGACAAAATCTCTGATTCCCTGAAATACATGTTATTATGGTTCGTTTGAGGGTGACAATGAACTCGAAACCAAAATAAGTAGCCCCAAAAGTTTTATAATTATAATATTGTTAGGTTTCTTGATCTATACTTCACTCTAATAACTTTGGCCTACAGAACCACTTAGTGCAGTTTTACATTATTTTTTATAAATTTAATTTTTATTCTATTGTCTGCATAGTACTTTGAAATTTCACACAATATATTTTTTCAATTAACTACTGTTGTGTTAAAAATATAATATTTAAAAGTTTACTTATAAACCCTACCATAATTGTAGACAATTGTATGCCTTAAATGTTTTACATGGAGACTGTTTGAAGCCGAAACACCTTATTATACAATAAAGTTTTTAGCACCATTAATTTTATTAAAACTACTTTTAAAGATTGAAAAAGATAAACATATTTTAGATTTCGGATCAGATAAATTATTTTGACATTTCTGCATAGCCTCCATATAGCAGGTGGCTCCATTTCGCCTTGTAATACGTATTGCTACCTTTTTGGACTCGAACGCTATCTATGAGTATATGAGATTACACGTATATTGAAGAGAGCATTTGACTATGAGAGACGTACTTACATCAACACACAAGTTTATATTGTTTCCAACCTTCACGTCCACATCCAGGGACTCTCCCACTCGAATGCTTTCTATGAGTATATGAGAGTACACGTATAGTGAAGAGAGCACTTGACTATGAGAGAGGTACTTAAATCAACACACAAGTTTATATTGTTTCCAACCTTCACGTCCACTTCCAGGGACTCTCCCACTCGAATGCTTTCTACGAGTATATGAGAGTACACGTATAGTGAAGAGAGCACTTGACTATGAGAGACGTACTTACATCAACACACAAGTTTATATTGTTTCCAACCTTCACGTCCACTTCCAGGGACTCTCCCACTCGAATGCTTTCTACGGGTATATGAGAGTACACGTATAGTGAAGAGAGCACTTGACTATGAGAGACGTACTTACATCAACACACGAGTTTATATTGTTTCCAAACTTCATGTCCACTTATAGGGAATCTCCCACTCGAATGCTTTTTATGAGTATATGAGAGTACACGTATAGTGGAGAGAGCACTTGACTATGAGAGACGTACTTACATCAACACACTAGTTTATATTGTTTCCAATCTTCACGTCCACTTCCAGGGACTCTCCCACTCGAATGCTTTCTACGGGTATATGAGAGTACACGTATAGTGAAGAGAGCACTTGACTATGAGAGACGTACTTACATCAACACACGAGTTTACATTGTTTCCAAACTTCATGTCCACTTCCAGGGACTCTCCCACTCGAATGCTTTCTACGGGTATATGAGAGTACACGTATAGTGGAGAGAGCACTTGACTATGAGAGACGTACTTACATCAACACACTAGTTTATATTGTTTCCAATCTTCACGTCCACTTCCAGGGACTCTCCCACTCGAATGCTTTCTACGGGTATATGAGAGTACACGTATAGTGGAGAGAGCACTTGACTATGAGAGACGTACTTACATCAACACACTAGTTTATATTGTTTCCAATCTTCACGTCCACTTCCAGGGACTCTCCCACTCGAATGCTTTCTACGGGTATATGAGAGTACACGTATAGTGAAGAGAGCACTTGACTATGAGAGACGTACTTACATCAACACACTAGTTTATATTGTTTCCAACCTTCACTTCCACATCCAGGGACTCTCCCACTCGAATGCTTTCTACGGGTATATGAGAGTACACGTATAGTGAAGAGAGCACTTGACTACGAGAGACGTACTTACATCAACACACGAGTTTACATTGTTTCCAAACTTCATGTCCACTTATAGGGAATCTCCCACTCTAATGCTTTTTATGAGTATATGAGAGTACACGTATAGTGGAGAGAGCACTTGACTATGAGAGACGTACTTACATCAACACACTAGTTTATATTGTTTCCAATCTTCACGTCCACTTCCAGGGACTCTCCCACTCGAATGCTTTCTACGGGTATATGAGAGTACACGTATAGTGAAGAGAGCACTTGACTATGAGAGACGTACTTACATCAACACACTAGTTTATATTGTTTCCAACCTTCACTTCCACATCCAGGGACTCTCCCACTCGAATGCTTTCTACGGGTATATGAGAGTACACGTATAGTGAAGAGAGCACTTGACTATGAGAGACGTACTTACATCAACACACGAGTTTACATTGTTTCCAAACTTCATGTCCACTTATAGGGAATCTCCCACTCTAATGCTTTTTATGAGTATATGAGAGTACACGTATAGTGGAGAGAGCACTTGACTATGAGAGACGTACTTACATTAACACACAAGTTTATATTGTTTCCAACCTTCACGTCCACATCCAAGGACTCTCCCACTCGAATGCTTTCTACGAGTATATGAGAGTACACGTATAGTGAAGAGAGCACTTGACTATGAGAGACGTACTTACATCAACACACGAGTTTATATTGTTTCCAAACTTCATGTCCACTTATAGGGAATCTCCCACTCGAATGCTTTTTATGAGTATATGAGAGTACACGTATAGTGGAGAGAGCACTTGACTATGAGAGACGTACTTACATCAACACACTAGTTTATATTGTTTCCAATCTTCACGTCCACTTCCAGGGACTCTCCCACTCGAATGCTTTCTATGAGTATATGAGAGTACACGTATAGTGAAGAGAGCACTTGACTATGAGAGACGTACTTACATCAACAGACGAGATTACATTGTCTCCAATCTTGACGTCCATTTCCAGAGACTCTTCCACCCGAATGCTTTCTATAAGTATATGAGAGTACACGTACAGTGAAGAGAGCACTTGACTATGAGAGACGTACTTACATCAACAGACGAGATTACATTGTCTCCAATCTTGACGTCCATTTCCAGAGACTCTTCCACCCGAATGCTTTCTATAAGTATATGAGAGTACACGTACAGTGAAGAGAGCACTTGACTATGAGAGACGTACTTACATCAACAGACGAGATTACATTGTCTCCAATCTTGACGTCCATTTCCAGAGACTCTTCCACCCGAATGCTTTCTATAAGTATATGAGAGTACACGTACAGTGAAGAGAGCACTTGACTATGAGAGACGTACTTACATCAACAGACGAGATTACATTGTCTCCAATCTTGACGTCCATTTCCAGAGACTCTTCCACCCGAATGCTTTCTATAAGTATATGAGAGTACACGTACAGTGAAGAGAGCACTTAACTATGAGAGACGTACTTACATCAACACACGAGTTTACATTGTTTCCAATATTCAAGTCCACTTCCAGGAACCCTCCCACTCGAATGCTTTCTATGAGTATATGAGAGTACAAGTGTAGTGAAGAGAGTACTTGATTATGTGAGACGTACTTACATCAACGCACGAGTTTACATTGTTTCCAATCTACACGCCCACTTACTGGGACTCTCCCACTCGAGTGCTTTCTATGAGTATATGAGAGTACACGTATAGTGAAGAGAGCACTTGACTATGAGAGACGTACTTACATCAACAGACGAGATTACATTGTCTCCAATCTTGACGTCCATTTCCAGAGACTCTTCCACCCGAATGCTTTCTATAAGTATATGAGAGTACACGTATAGTGTAGAGAGCACTTAACTATGAGAGACGTACTTACATCAACACACGAGTTTACATTGTTTCCAATATTCAAGTCCACTTCCAGGAACCCTCCCACTCGAATGCTTTCTATGAGTATATGAGAGTACAAGTGTAGTGAAGAGAGTACTTGATTATGTGAGACGTACTTACATCAACGCACGAGTTTACATTGTTTTACACGCCCACTTACTGGGACTCTCCCACTCGAGTGCTTTCTATGAGTAAATGAGAGTACACGTATAGTGAAGAGAGCACTTAACTATGAGAGACGTACTTACATCAACACACGAGTTTACATTGTCTCCAATCTTGACGTCCATTTCCAGAGACTCTTCCACCCGAATGCTTTCTATAAGTATATGAGAGTACACGTACAGTGAAGAGAGCACTTGACTATGAGAGACGTACTTACATCAACAGACGAGATTACATTGTCTCCAATCTTGACGTCCATTTCCAGAGACTCTTCCACCCGAATGCTTTCTATAAGTATATGAGAGTACACGTACAGTGAAGAGAGCACTTGACTATGAGAGACGTACTTACATCAACAGACGAGATTACATTGTCTCCAATCTTGACGTCCATTTCCAGAGACTCTTCCACCCGAATGCTTTCTATAAGTATATGAGAGTACACGTACAGTGAAGAGAGCACTTAACTATGAGAGACGTACTTACATCAACACACGAGTTTACATTGTTTCCAATATTCAAGTCCACTTCCAGGAACCCTCCCACTCGAATGCTTTCTATGAGTATATGAGAGTACAAGTGTAGTGAAGAGAGTACTTGATTGTGTGAGACGTACTTACATCAACGCACGAGTTTACATTGTTTCCAATCTACACGCCCACTTACTGGGACTCTCCCACTCGAGTGCTTTCTATGAGTATATGAGAGTACACGTATAGTGAAGAGAGCACTTGACTATGAGAGACGTACTTACATCAACAGACGAGATTACATTGTCTCCAATCTTGACGTCCATTTCCAGAGACTCTTCCACCCGAATGCTTTCTATAAGTATATGAGAGTACACGTATAGTGAAGAGAGCACTTAACTATGAGTGACGTACTTACATCAACACACGAGTTTACATTGTTTCCAATCTTCACGTCTACTTCCAAGGACTCTCCCACTCGAATGCTTGGTGCCAACTTAAACTCCACTTCTATGGGACGAAACACAGATAGAACAACGGAGTGAGAGAAACGTAGGCTCCTGACTGGAGACGGCGATAGGACTAGAGCGAAGAGAGACCATTTTCCGGGTAAATTAGGAGCGGAAATTGGCACTCCGGTGGCTTCTACTTCGGCACTAAAACATTAAAGTTTTAGGTTTAGCATTTTATACTAGAGAGTTTAAATATAAAGGCCTTTATTATAAGTCGTCAGAAACCTTTAAAATGCTAAAATGAAAAGTTTTTCTATTTGTGTACGTTGGAAAAGATGAAAAATACAGTGTTTGATGTGAATAGTAATATTAAAGTTTATTTGAAATATTTCGAATAAAAATTGAAAAAATCTTAAACCCATCTCTACTCAAATTTATTGATACTTGTTAGTAATATTAGATAGATGGGTTTGATTTAAAACCAGTCCTACAATTGGATGTTGTGTTTTAATCTTCAAATGAAACAGTAAAATTATTAGATAATTGTAGCAGAATTACCAACTACTAGTTTAATTTGGCAATTGTTAACTTCTTTTATTG